>JAJIBD010010311.1:0-112889 GCA_021461705.1 Cryptotis parvus | reverse complement strand
AGCTCTGTACCATCACAAGAGTAAGAGTGGATAATTGTTTTAAGACATAGTATGGAACTCATCCAAGACTAGTATTGAAAATTATTTCCAACACTGGATTTTTACCTTAACTACTGTGAAAATGATCTCTCACTCTGTCTCTTCTTTTTCTCTCTCCCTCCCTCTCTCTCTGTGATGTGTTGGTATATATTTTAAAAAAACATAAGTATGTTTGCAATGGGTCCATGTATCTGATTAATATTTGCATGGGAACTTATTCCTCATATTACTGTATCACTGTCTTCCCGTTCATCATCGATTTGCTCGAGCGGGCACCAGTAACATCTCCATATGTCCTGTCTCATGCAAGTAGAGCCCAAGGGCACCTGCTTGCTCCAGGAACATAAAGAGCCTCAAACCATTCCATCAGGTCATGGGAATGAGGTCTATAATTGTTACTGGTATCTGGCATCAAAATAAATTACATAAATTATGGACCGGAAAACAAATATTTTGAGATATTTGCTACAGGGTACAAACATTATTTGCATTATAATATATGCTTAAATATAATGATTTAAGAACATATGTAATGATTGTAATCAATAAATGTAATGATTGAAGAAAATAACATTTTACCAGTCTTGCTTTGATGTTCAATACTCCCACCACACCAGTTTTAATAGACTATCAGGTCTATTATAAGATGTTAGTAGAATTTGAAGAACATGAGGAAGAAATTTTTTATTTGAAGTTACCTACCAAATTTAATGGGAGATGAAAATGTTGTTTCTACAAAAATGTACTTGCACACCTATGTTAAATGCAGCACTATGTACAGGATTCAAGACCTGGCGGCAGCCCACGTGTGCAGTGACAGTTGAGGGAGTATGCTAAGTCATATGCCTACAATGGAACACTACTTGCTATGAGAAAAGATGAAATCAAGTCTTTTGCTACAACATGGATGGAGCTAAACAGTTCATTCTAAGCGAAATAAGCCAGATTCTTTTTCATACCTGGTCTATAAAGAAAGATATCAAGAAATTGGGTAGAATCCAATAATAGGAAATCTTGAACTTGGACTACAAACTGAGGTTCCCAAACTGCCTGAGGAAGAGGACTAGGAGAAAAAGAATAAGCAGAAGTAAGCTAAAATGACAGTGATGGAAGGACAATGGTGGAGATGTTGAGTGGTGCAACATATATGGACCAACTTTTTGGACCATAACCATGTCTACATTATAATCATGTTACAATTGTTATAACCATATTACCTCAAAAATTTTTAGAAATTAAAAAATTTTTAGAAAATTAATGTTGCTTCTCAAATTTTTTTAGAAAATTAATGTGCTTCTCTTATGTGGTTGTTTTATTAACATGATTCATATGAAAACTTCCAAATTGAAAGTAGACATTTGTCTTTTTTGCGGGTAGGTAGGGGTGGGGGTGGTCGGGAGGAAAGGGAAGGAAAGGGAAGGGAGTCAACAGGAATGGCTGTTTGCACAATAATCCAAAAACTGAAGGGAACAAGATGATTGGAAGTTGGTCCCCTAATTCAAGTGAAACTTCTCATCTGTAGTTTTGAAATGCATGTTTTCTTATTTTGAACAGCCCTTAATCTATCTGTATTTTAACATTAACAACAGCATTATGGATCCATCTTTTTTTAAAAAATATTTTATTATACCACCATGAGATATACAATTACATAGATGTTCACGTTTGGATTTTTGGTCTTACAGTGTTCCAGCACCCATCCCTCCACCAGTGCCCATTTCCCAACACAGCAGTGTCCGCAGTTTCCCTCCCCACATGCCTATATGGCAGGTTCTTTAACTCTTCTCTCTCTCTCTCCTTTCTCTCCCCTCTCTTTCTCACTCTCACTCTCTCTCTCTCACACTCTCTTCTCACACATTGTGGATTGTAATACATACACTTAGAGGTTATCATGTGTATCCCTTTGCCTATATTCAATGCTCAGTTTTAGGCTGGTATTATCATTTTCAATGATTATTAGCACACTGTTCCCTTCTCTGTCTTATCTAACCTATGACTCCCACATGCTTGCAGTAGATTCCACCTATGGACAAGACCTCCTGGTTCCATGTTTTGCCTGACATTGGATATTGGTATCATAATATATATGTATATAAAGTATGATATATACATATTAGATATATAGTATTATATATACAGCATGATATATATTGATATAAATTTATGTATATCATTCAAATAAATGCAGTCATTCTATGTCTGTCTTTTTCCTTCTGGCTAATTTCACTCAACATGATCCTCTCCATGTCCATATAACTGTATAGGCAAATTTCATATTTTTCCTAACAGTTGCATAGTATTCCACTGTGTAGCTGTATCAAAGTTTCTTTATCCAGTCGTCAGTTCTTCGGCACTTTGGTTGTTTCCCGATTCTGGCTATTGTGAATAGTGCTGAAAATAAAAGTGCAAATGGTGTTTCTGCTGTGTGTTTTTGGCTTCCTAGGGTATATTCCCAGGAGTGGTATGGCTGGGTCAAATGGGAGCTCAGTTTCTAGTCTTTGGAGGAATGTCCATGTTGTTTTCCAAAAAGGCTGCACCAGTCGATATTCCCACCAACAATGGATGAGAGTCCCTATCTCCCTGCATCCATGCCAACACTTGGTTTTTTCTTTTTTTTTTTTCTTTTTTTGCTTTTTTGGGTCACACCGGCAATGCTCAGGGATTACTCCTGGCTCTGCACTCAGGAATTATTCCTGGCAGTGCTCAGGGACCATATGGGATGCTGGGGATTGAACTCGGGCCGGGCACAGGCGGGCGCATGCAAGGCAAATGCCTTACCCACTGGACTGTCGCTCCTTGCTCTTTTGGATATGCGCCAGTCTCTGTGGTGTGAGATGATATCTCATTGTTGTTTTGATATGCATCTCTCTGATGATTAGTTTTGATAAGCATTTTCTCATATGCCTTTTGGCCATTCAAATTTCTTCCTTGTTGAAGTTTCTGTTCATTTCTTCTCCCCATTTTTTGATGGGGTTGGCTGTTTTTCTTGTAAAGTTCTTTCAGTGCCTGATATATCCTGGATATTAACCCCTTATCAGATGGGTATTGGGTGAATATTCTTTCCCATTCTGTAGATTTTCTTTTGTATCTTTGGTCCCTGTTTCTTTTGAGGTGAAGAAGCTTTTAAGTTTCATGTAGTACCATATATTTATCTTTGCTTTGATAGTGGTGTTTTGTCTTTGAAGATGCCTTTAGCTTCAATGTCATAGAAGATTTTTCCTATATTTTCTTCAACATACTTTATGAGTTCAGGACTAATATTGAGATCTTTAATCCATTTGATCTGACTTTTTTGTGCATGGTGTTAGACAGAGGTCCAAATTCATTGTTTTACATGTAGCTGCCCAGTTTTTCCAGCACCACTTGTTGAAGATGCTTCCTTGCTCCATTTTGTGATTTTGCTCCTTTGTCAAAGATTACATGCTCATTTATTTGAGGATGGGTGTCAGATAACCAACTATATTCCATAGGTTCACCGGTCTGTTTTTATTCCAATACCATGCTTTTTAAATTACTACCACTTTGTAGTACAATTTGAATTTGGAAAGGTGATGCCTCCCATATGGATACATCTCTATAGCTCAAATAAATTGACTTTGAAGGAATTTAGTTTTATAAATCCCTAATTCCATCTATAACCTCTTATACTTTTCTAAAAATAAACTTCAATGTTTTGGTCTTAAACTAAATGTTATTTTTATAGCTGAAAGTCCTTGAAAAATAGAATTCAGCAACTATATTAGAGTATCTGTAACCCCCCATTACAATTGCTTACTTCAGTGTTTTAAAAGGCATTTTAATTTTTATATATTTCTTACATATTCATCATCTCCTCACTGCTGCTGCCCTGTGCATTGCTCAGACTTGTTCACTCAAGAACAATATGCGTCCAATTATTTTTAAAATGTCACTTCTTAGCCTAACAAAGGTTTGGTAAATCATGACACATAAATTAATGTTAAGGAAAATATTAATGGGGAAAATATTTTTACTATTTGTTTCCTCAGTTAGAAGCTTTAAAATTTTAAGAAACCTTCTCCCTAAAGGATTGGGAAATTTAAAAAAACTATTCTATATTCACAAATACTGGCCAATCAAGCAATAGTACAGTGCGTAGGGCAATTACCTTGTACACAGCTGACCCAGGTTTAATCCTAGGCATCCTTTCTAGTCACCTTTATGGTCACAGTTTGCCTGCCAGGAGTGATCCCTGAGTGTAATTCAAGAGTAAGCCCTGAACACCACTGGGTATGGCCCCCCAAAAAAAGAAACCAAAAATACTTGCACTGAAATGTTATTTTAATGTACTCACATAGAATTATAGAAAATTCTCTTTCTCCCTGTTTCAGTATGACTTTATTGCAAAGATAGTCAACATGTGCTGCATGCAACAAAGTATTTTAGAGACTAATTTTGTAACTTCATGACAATGACTCTTTATAATTTTATTTAATTTTCATGAAGATAAAGTTTAATTGCCTAAAAAATACTATTATTTTGATTTTGAAGTTGAACAGTAGATTGAAGATATATTTTTTCTTAACTGCTCCTAAAATCTCATTTAAATTATAATAAAGATTTTTACGCATAAATCCATGAAAACTAAGAGAGTAGGAATGAAATGACAACAGCACAATCTTAGAGACCAGAAAATAGGGTAGACAAATGACACCTGGTATAGAAGTCAAGGGAAAGCTAAAATCCCAAATTATTCAACTAACAATTGAAAAGTTAGAGTAATAGATATGTCTAAAAGTGAAAATGACTGAGCTAGATTATGTTACAGCTTGCACGCAGTAGACCTGCGTTTGACTCCCAGCATTGCATGTGGCCCTGGAACATCGCCAAAAGTGATCCCTGAGCACAATTGGTGTGGCCAAATAAAACCCCAAAGGTGCTGTTGGCTAGTGGATATGGTATGAAAAGAAAGCAGAGCTTAATTTAATAGTGTACACTGAAAGAAAATTAAGGCAATTTTCTCAGTGTGTTGCGGTGGTAATCACACCCACTAGTAGACTGATTCAGGTGTCACTCCTCTCTTGCACTTTGCACTTCCAGCTGATGACCAGCCCTTAGGAACTGAATTAATATGCCACTGAAATGTTTCTAAAGGCTGATAATGTGAAGACAGGATTTTCCTAAACATGAAGGGTGTTTCTTTTGTCAAACATTTTGTATGTTTGAAAAAAATAGTCATGGGATGGGTAGAAGTGATAAGGAATTGAAAATAAATACCAGTTTTATATGCATTTGGTCACCGAATAAAGGATTTAAGATTCTTTCTTTCTCTTCTTGTGCTGTGGAGTTTGTTCTGTTTACTTGTAATAGCTTTCAGTTGCCTTCAGGCTTCAGTAATTCTGATATATATTCTTGTGACCTGGTATCAGTGAATTTGCAGAGAAGACAAACATAAGGCAATAAAGGGAATGGTACCTGCCATAGATCTAAACCTGTCTGTTGGAGAGCTGCCTGGTGGGAGAAAGCAGCATTGAAGTTCCGGGAAAAGGTCAGCAGGAAATTGAATGCTGACAGACAGGAGCACATGATGAGAAAAAAAAAAAGGCAGAAGGAAAGCAGCTCAGGAACATGTGTGAGAAAACACTCTCAGCCTAAGGTAGTCTAGAAAGAAGGAATGCCGAAAAAGCATGTCACAATTGGCTTCTTTGAAAAACAGACTAAGATGGACAGGAGTGCGGAAAGCTGAACTCTGAACTCTTGTCAACTACACAGAGAAGGGAATACAGCAAGTTTGGATAGGGGTAGGAGCTAGACTATAGTGCAGCCTCAGCAAGAATTGGCTGACCCCACAGAGAGCTCAGAAGGCTGCATGGTACTTGCAAGTTTTCCTGCACTGGAGGGAAGAGGTTCATCCAATTTTATCCTTAGTTCAAGGACTTTGAGTAAGGAGGCTATTTTCTGGCAAATGACAATTCTTCCCAACAGCTGAGTGAATAAATCACTCAGTTATGAACAGATTTTAATGTCACAGTACAGTATCCATAATAGTGTAGGCTAGTGGTATATGAAAAACATTAAAATAGAACATGTACTCGTTTATATCCAATTATCCGATAATGCATATTTATACAGCAGAATAGGAGTTTGGAAATAATTATATTAACATGAATAAATTACAGGATGGTAAAGATGTGCATGAAAATTGTAAAAATATCATAATTTTCTTGGCATTGTATATTGTTCTTTATTCAAATTATGACCAAAGAAAAATAATGCATTTCAGTCTACATTTATAGTCCTTATCCAAGTTGAGGGGAAAATATATACTGATTTGGAAAATTCTCTTTTCAATTCTCAATTAGACTTCATCTCTTCACCCAATATGCATACACACACGTAAAACACACACACAAACAAACTCTTTTGTGGAGAAGACATGGAGTAAGCATTTTGGCATGAATGGTTGGTCACTTATAAAACAAATTTGAGCTTAATAGAAGGCTGCTAAATTAACTTGTGAGAAAAATGCACTTGGTTAAATGCAGGGAGGGTTTTATTATGGCAGGTGGAAGGAGAGAAAACATAAAACCAAGTGAATTATTTGGGTCACAGAGAGGCGTCTGAAAGGTAGCGAAGGGGTGGGAGAAAGACATGGTATGTCTGGCCTCTTGTTGAAAAAGATCAAAGATAATTTGATCTTTCCTCTATAGCAATGCACTTCTCCCTAATACATGCACCAAATAACTATCTTGTGTCACCAATAAATAAAATAAAATGATTATTTTGTCACAGGCCACCTAATTAAAAATAGTCTCTCCTGTTCAATCATTCCTGATATTCTTTTCTTTCTGGTATCTGTTGAACTTATCTCCATCTGATATTCTTCACTTTCTTAGGTATATTCAATCTCCCATGACTGTTGTCTACTGCAGATGCCAATTGTAAACCCTGGCTGGCTCCTCTCAAACCAACTGGCACAACACACCAACACTCCCTCCTCAGATGTTAGCTGTCATTTGTAAATATAGATTATAATCTGTGCTTCTGATTTGCTATCAGAAGTTTCCAGGATAACTCCATGGGTTCAATTAATTTGTTAGAACAAATCACAGAATTTTTAAAGTTACTTAATAATGATCTTGGTCTTATAGTTGGTGAAGAGCTGGCGGGCGTTGCAAATGCTTTTCCCGGCTTCTGCTGCATCTTCCAGTATTTCTGCTCTTCTCTCTTTGAGGTCTTCCTTTATCGCTTCTCTGCATTGCTCTGCAAGCTAGGATGTTAGCATTTGGTCACGTGAGGCTCGGGCGTTGCCACATTGGTGAATGAGCTTGAGAGTTTTTGAAGACAGGCGTCCTTTTGTGTCTTTCTCTGTCTCTTGGCATTCTCCCGCACAATCATGGAGGTGCTGAACTTCGCACAATCATGGAGGTGTTGACTGCCTTCCAACATCCAGATGGATCTATCACATCTTCCAGAAGAGGCAATAGAGAAGATTATCCATGACTTCTACTCAGATCTCTTTGATAGCCACGTCCACCTGCCCACATACCAAATTCCGCAGGATGGATATGTCGTTCCCAACTTTCTCCCTTCTGAAATATGACATGCCATTTTGTCGGTAAAGAAGGGAACAGCACTAGGCCCAAAGTCAGAACCGAACACCTGAAGATTCTGCCTTCAGTACTCATCATACACTGGCTCAGCTCTTCAGACACTACGGGTCTGAATGCAAGGTGCCTTCCCATTGGAAAACCAGCAGGACAGTTCTATTGTTGAAGAAGGGAGACATCCAGGACATTGGCAACTATTGCCCCATCTGCTTGTTGTCCGTCATCTACAAGTTGTTCACTTGAGTCATCCTGAACAGGATTGGCAGAACATTAGATGAAGGACAACCATGCGAGCAAGCTGGCTTCCGAAAAGGATTCAGCACAATTGACCATATCTACATGGTAACCAAGCTCATTGAAATTTATAGGGAGTTCCAGATGCCACTCTGTCTCACGTTCATTGATTTAAAGAAAGCCTTTGATTCTGTGAAGACCAAAGCAGTCATCAAAGCCCTAGCCAAACAGTGCATTCAAACCCAATACATCAAGATCCTTCGTGAGCTGTATTATGGATTCACCACCAGGATCTCACCATTCTACAAAGAAGTGATCATCGCTGTCAAAAGAGGGGTTTGGCAGGATGATACCATTTCACCAAAACTCTTCAGCACCACCCTTGAGAACATCATGTGACAATTAGAATGGGAAGGAATGGGAGTGAAGATAGATGGTCGGCAACTACACCACCTCCGCTTCGCTGATGACATTGTTCTAGTAACACCAAACATTAGCCAAGCGGCACAAATACTGGCTGACTTTGACCAAGAATGTGGAAAGATAGGTCTACAGCTGAATCTCAACAAAACTATGTTTATGAGAAATGAACTAGTTCCGAGGCCCCATTCACTCTCAATGGAACAAACATCTCTGAATGCAACAGCTATGTACCTAGGTCGAGAAGTCAACATGATGAATGACCTAAAACCTGAGCTCTGCTGGAGGAAGAGAGCAGCATGGAATGCCTTCAAAAGCATCGAAGAAATAGCAAAACAGACAAAGAACCTCTGGCTCGGGCACATCTCTTCGACTCCACCATTCTTCCTGCATTAACATACGCCTCAGAGACCTGGGCCCTACGAAAGCAGGATGAGAATGCTATTCGCCTCTCAAAGAGGAACCGAAAGAGCTATGCTTGGAATATCACGCCTCACTCAAGTGAGAGAAGGAATCTGAAGTTCTGACCTCCATCACTGTTCCAGAGTCAGGGGTGTTGTCTCGTTTCCCAAGGCATCAAAAATCAGAAGGGCTGGACATGTAATGCGATTTGGAGACGACAGCTGGACTAGAACTGTTACCGACTGTATCCCACTGGATGTCAAAAGATCACGTGGCCGCCCACCTACAAGATGGTCAGACTTCTTCGTCAAGACCCTGAATGAACGGTTTGAGGCTCTTCATATTCCTGAAGCAACTAGATGCCATTGGGCTACACTGGCATGTGATAGGGTCAAATGGAAATGTTACTGATGCCCACTCGAGCAAATTGATGAATAACGGGATGTCAAGTGATCAAGTGATCAAGTGACTTAGTAATGATGAAATGTCCCTAAAAGTTCAGAAAAACGAAATTTTAGAGAAATCGAAGATCAGTTAACATGTGAATACTTAGGAGAGAAGTGAACCAAAAATCTTTCCAAAGATGGAAAGATTTCCATCTTTTGCCATATCCTTCCCGATGCATTTCTCCCATATGGCTATTGACTTATGTCATTAAGCAACCTTTATAGAAACTCAGTAATCTAATAGTGAGTACATGGAAGACTAAGCACTAAACCTGCAGAAACTGATGCTATTTGAGAATACTGAGTGTCATGATCAAGTTGAATTCTTTGATGTACCATTGGTAACACACACATTGAATAAATAGTGGGCTTCCAAGACATACCAGTGCAATAAACTTGTGATAAAATTGTTAAATAGATTTAAGAACTGAAACTGAGTATCTGAAAATGCTAATTAATATATTCGTCTTTTTCTGTTTGTTATGTTTTTATTTGGGCTACACTCAGAGATGCTCAGGGGTTACTCCTGGCTCTGACCCAACAACTACTTACAGCAGTGTTGAGGGGACCATATGGGATGCTGGGGATCAAATCTGCATCCACATATGCAAGGCCAGTACCCTACTGCTATCTTATATCTCCAGTTCTGAGAATGCTAATATCGTTATCTTAAATTTTGAGGATTTTATTCACTGTCTCACTGTCACTATCTTCCCGTAGAACCATCAATTTGCTCAAGCGGGCACCAGTAACATCTCAATATGTCCTGTCACATGCGAGATAGCCCAAGGGCACCTGCCCACTCCAGGAACATATAGAGCTTCAAACCATTCACTCAAGTAATATGAATGAGGTCTATAAGTGTTACTGATATTTGGCATGTCAAACACGACACGGGTAGCTTGCCAGGTTCTGTCCTGCGGGTGAAGGTATATTTTATTATGAACATATATTGATACCTCTGATCCTCCACAATTAGGAGAGTTTCATTTTTATTAGCAAGGGGGCTTCTCAGTACACAATCAATACCTGGCCCAGTGTAAAAACCTGATGGTTTTGGTCTTCCATTGGCAGTACTCACAGACTGCCACACCTAGGGCGTGAGCATGCAGTGCTGGGGGTTGAATTTGAGGTCTCATGCATTCATTAGGTATGTGTTCTAGTCCTTTGAACTATATCCATGCTCCCTGTCAATAATATTTTAAACTCCAAGTCATTCAGATTTGCTGAATCACAGGTGAGCTACTGTTTACAATGTTTCTACAAGTATTTTGGAGGAAATAAAAGAGATGCTTGTGGTAAAAATCCCAAAATCCCAATCCCTCTCTTACAATTCACGTCTTATGTTAAAAGAATTACATATGACATTTCTAACAGAATGAAATAATTTGTGGAAGGTAGAATGGAAAACCAAGTGGGTAGCTGAGAGAAGAAAAACACTGGAAGTCATAATTTGCCTTTCATAAAATCATGCAAGTGAGAATTTCAGCTAAAAAGGGAAAATTCTAAAACAACCAGAAAAAAAAAAGTATGCTATTACAAACTGAATCTTTGTTTTCTTTTTTATCTTCTGTGAGTTTTCTAGTTCCTGTGATTTCATCACTCAAAAGGGACCATCTACATCGGTAAATGCACACCTGGTACACGTCTGCTCCTTCATCCCATCAATCAGCACCAAGTGAGTGTCCAGTGTTGATACCAGACACGAGAATGTGTTTCAAAGACTGAGACAATGCTTTCCTTACTCTCTTTAATTTTTCCTTGGAATGAAGAGTACTGGAAATGCAATGATACCTCTTAAATTCACACTCCACTAAAGTTGAATTTGTAATTATTCAGGAGGCCAGCCAAACTAATGTGTATACTATCTCTAAAGAATGTCTTTGTTAACTAAAAGAATTTCCTCAAAAAATTTAATCTAAACTGTTTCAACTCTTTCAGGCCACCAATTTAAACTGCCTTTAGCATTTAAAAACACTCATTTGCACATAGCTGGTTGTTAGGCTATTTAGAAATAATTGTGATCTATTTGCTAAGAGAGTCAGCAAAGGACATGCAAACCAATTTTCTTTCAGACCTAGTTATGGTACCTTCCTGAAAAATAGAATAAGGAGAGAATTAATCATTTTAAAGTATATTCCCTAGAATTCACAAATTTGGCAGAGGGTTTTCTCTTCTTAAATATGAATTCAAGTTCTCTATATTTATAACATTTTAAAGCATCCATATAACTAATTAATATTATATATGAAAGCACAAAATTATTGTATGGGTAGGGATTTTTTTAATTTATAAACTAAGGGGTGGGGTAGAAGGAAGAAAAATACTAAAGAAAGTGTTATTAATGCAAACTTAATTTTTAGTGACATAAAGGTAAATATCCAAAGAAACCTCTGAAAATGGAGAAAGCAGAGAATGAGGAGAGAATTCTCAGGCCGGGTCTGTTGGAGCAGAAACCAAAGCTTTAATGCCTTATGGATGCCATCCATGCTGAATTAACCTATTTCCCATGGCTCATGTGGGTTGAATCTTCCATCTTTTTATTGCAGACATTTGAAATAAATAGTTGTGAAAATAATATGCAATAGGATTTTATTGAAATCTCATATAACCCTAGTTGAGAAAGGCCATATGAATTTGCACAGAATGTAAGAAGCAAATCTTATAAAAGGAAGGGACAGAAGACTGTATTCCAAACTTTCAAATGTTTGGCTGTTTAAAGCGCAGGATGGAAATTCTGACAGATGAGCAAAATTCCTGTAGAAGATGGGAGAGTTTAGTAGATATGAGGAGAGGCACTTCCTTCACACCTGAGAAACAAGGAAATGAGTGCATGCCCATAAGTTTTAAGTGCACAGCAAGAATTTAAATAAATTTCCACAGGTTCACATTTATTTTCTCTGTGCTCAACAAGTAGTTTTGTATAATTCTACTTTTTTTTCACTGTGCTAATATGACTGTCATCTATAAAGCGAAGCCATTAGAATACGACAGTGTCAGAAGATGGCTTTGTCTCTATTCAAGCAAGTAATCCAACTTCCAGTTGGTATTTGAGTCAACATCAGTTAATAACCATTTTCTGAAGCATTCTATTCAATTTACATCTCTCGCCTCCTCGAAGAAAGAATGTTCGTAGTGAGGAAAGCTGTCAAATCCCTGATTACTGCCTACAAATGTTATCACTTGCTACTATTCAACAATGTTCTGATGAAAATATTACTACTAATGGAACAACATACATATGTTCTTAGGATAGAAATAGTATCACTACATTCTGTTTGCTTGCAAGTAAAGTAAATTAACATTGAACTGAGGTGAAAAGTAATTCCTTGAGCAAAGTCGTCATGAAATCTTTAAGCTCAGGGAATACGCTTTTCATAGTTGATTGCAGGGGGTTTCAGACTTTCCAAAATAGTCTCTTTCCACAGTAGGTGTTTTCATAGAATGAAAGCAGCTAATGCAGTTCCTGAAGGCCTGTTTCAGATTTCTAGGGATACACATTGAGTGTTATGTCACAGGGTTGCCCAAAAAAAGACAGACACAGGGAAAATCAAAACCTAGAAACTACCCCAATTCAAGCTACAAGCCAACTTGACACACTAGCTATCTCTGCATTTTCCCCTTAAATTCCAGTTCAATTTTCTAAAGTCATGTGCAATATCTTCAACAATAATGACAGCATTATACATTTACCAGTATAGGACATTCAGACTGTAGTGTATAAAAAATAAAGGCTAGGTATCCTCTTTTTATTTTGAATATTTAAAAAATTAAAACAATGGAAAATGGATTACATTTATCAAGTCTTAGACTTTTGAAGTAATGGGGCCAGAGATACAGTACAGAGCTCAAGGTGTTTTCCTTGCATCCTGGAGATGCTGGTTCAAATCCTGACACCATATAGGGTTTCCCAAGAACTACTAAGAGGTCACCTCAGACCACAGGGCCAGGAAGTAGCCCCTGAGCACCACTGAGGGTGAGACCCTAAAACGAAAAAAATATTTAATATTTGAAAATTGAAGTAATGTCCTTAGGGGTGGAGAGAAGGTACAGTGGGAAGGATACTTGCCTTGACAGAACAGACCTGGCTTCAACCCCTGGCACTACACGTGGTCCCCAAATCCTCCAGGGGTGATTCCTGAGTGCAGAGCCAAAAATAAGCTCTGAGCACCACTAGGGCCAGCTGTGCCCCTGCCTCAAAAACTTAATTTGAATTAATTTGCATTATATAAGTGAGAGGGGCATTAATGTGCATTATATAAGTGAGAGGGGCATTAATGTGCATTACATAAGTGAGAGGGGCATCGTGATTAAAGACCACGCATACTGCACTTTGTCCTTCCCTCTCCCATTCCTTTTCCCTTTCCCACCAGAAAACTATCAATTGAAGGTACAATTCTAAGTAAATAATTTTTCTGTGTGGATATTGTTTAAAATTAAAGATGTTATTGCACTGTTTAGTCTATAGTGGTTCTTTGGGAGGGTTGGTAAGACAGTACCGTGGGTAGGGTGCTTTCCTTTCATGTTGCTTACCCAGCGTTGAACTCTGGTATCCTATTTGGTTCCCTGAGCAGAGTCCTGCCAGGAATGATCCCTGAGTGCAGCACCAAGGGTGAGCCCTGAGCACAAATGGGTGTGGTCACCTGTTGCAGGACTCCTAAGGGCCGCTGCATCTGCTCTGGATTGCCTCCCGCAAATCACTCCGTAGATAAGGGGGTAGTCTAAATGTGGCAGTTTATCCGACCATGTATGCTGTACTAGCTGGTATAAATATTCTCCCATGCTACCACAATCATCGTGGGACTAGCTAGATCTTACCAGCATATTAGCCTGGCCACGTAGGGACACCTAAGTAATTAGACCAGAGAGAAATGCTGTTTGCTTCCCAAGCAAACAAGCATGGCTCCCTGATATACTCAAAGGCAACTAAAATATAAAACTACAATGAAGTAGAGGAGACTTGTGAAGGCTTGGAGAAATATTTAACTGGCATTGGTGTTGGTCTTTGGTACAGAGACATGCCATCTCAGAAACCCCCTTCTCTACACTACAAAGGCATTCCCAAGCAGATTTCGGCTCAAAACATTAGCACAGTAAAGGCCCTAGGTGAGGTGCAGGGAGGGATTACCTAAGGGCATTGGACCCCCCCTGCTTCTCCATAACAGTGGGAGGAAGGTCTGAGTTACAGGGACATAAACTAGCCGGTTCCCGCTCTCCCTTCCTTTTTCTTTGTGGGATCTCTCCTTGTGAGCGTTCATTTCCCCTTGGAAGCCTTTACACGTGGTGGTCGCCATCTTGGCCTACACGTGGCTGGGGTTCTAGCCTGGAATCCTAAGCATCGGGTTTTTCCTTTTGCTGATTTGTATGCCTGAACCTGTGATAAGTAAAGCCTTTTAAAACTGCATCGGATTCCTGAGTTTTCATCTGTTCCTCGCCGGCCGGAGGTAGAAGGGAACTTCGCTTCCGGCACTGTCGGGGACCCCCGGGGGTGCGCCCCGACAGTCACCAAACAAAAAATAGTTATTTTTGGAGCAGGAGTGGGACCTTCCAACCATTTCCTGAAGTGCCCTCCTGGCCACTTCCCATAATGCTTAGCCAAACTAACTGGAAAGGTCAATGCTTGGGTCTTGGAAGTCATACATTTCACAGTTCCAGGGGCCCTGGGTTTCCAGGCCACCCTTCCTATTCTCTGGGGCTTAACCCAGCAATTCTGAGCATAGTACAATGCCAGAAATCAAACATAAGTCCATGCATGCAAGGCATATGGTCCTGATCCCTGACTTTTCTCCCTGACCTCTAGAAATAGTCTACTATTTTTATGGTAAGAGAAATAATGGGTAATATAACTTAAGTGGTAGAACACATACCTAGCATCTGCAAAACCCTGATTTTGATGCCTGGCACCACATGGCCACAGAAGCACTGCTGGCTATAGCTCTGGTGACCCTCAATACCACTTAAGGTGACTCCTTTGGTCTTCAAGCATGGCCTGCTCATATCTGCTAGAACTCTGCTTGCAGTGGCCACTTGTCTAGTGATGTGGCCACACAAATAAAAACCAGAAAGAAACAGATTTAGGAGTGTGAGAATAGGTAGTGAGAACTAGTTGTGTCAATGCAGATCAATAAAATTTCTGTATAATCATTAAAGTTAGTTTTATGATATAATACTGTCAGCACTGGTCCTGGGCAAGGCACGTAGTTTTGCAATTCAGCCAGCCTGAAGAAAGGGCAGGGAGCCTCTGGTCTATCTGACATGGCTATATTCCAGATACTAGCATCTCAGAGTACTTGGGTGATGCTAACATATATGAGGATGAACAAAGCCAGCACAGAGCCAGAGGACTCCATCTTCCAGGGCACATGTGTCTGCAGTCATATAACAGGCAGTTTCATAAACTTTGCTGAACTGTGTAAACCAAGCCCAAAGTTAAGTGTAGTCAGAAGCTGGGTACAATGTTGAGTCGCATAACCAGGCCACATCCCCTACAATCGTGTGTACCTATTTTGAGGGGTAAGAATAGAAATATAGATAGTAGTAGACCATCTAAAACATATTACATAATTTATGTAAGTTTCCAGGCTATATACAAAGTGTGATCCCAGTGTTTCATGTTTACGTATATGCTTATCTACATATACATACATTTACATTTGTGTTTAAATGTATGGGTCAGAATTTGGAAAGCTGTACACTACATTTAACTGCATTTATTTCTGTTTGGTGGGATTTCTGTTGCTATACAACCTTATGTATGGTTTGAAATTTTTCTAAGTGACATGAATTATTCATATAATGAGAATAGGAAACAAAGAAATATCCTCGTTATGCTTTGAAAATTGTGTTTAGGGGTGAAAGTACTTGCCTTGCCTGCTGCCATCCTCTTTGGCGTCCCTAGCACTGTACCTAGTTCCCAGAACAGCTCTAAGGATCACTCCTGAACTCAAAGCAGGAGTAGCCCCTGAGTACCATTGGGTGTGGCCCAACATCTCTACCCTACAAATTATGTTAGTTGCATCTCTGCCAAAATAAGGAGTAGGGTTTGAGGGATTTTTTATATTCATATATATATTTTGTATTTCTCAAAATTTAAACAAGTGCTTATTAACTTAAAATAAGAGATAGACAACATGAATGCTCCACAGAGAGTATGAAATTCCATGTAAAGAAATTAAAGTTCACTGTCAAAAATTCTACTGAAATATACTTAGTATGAAGGACATTTATGACATGTACTTTTGGACAAAAGGTCAGTATTGTCTTTCTAAAAATGATCCTGAAACATTTTGGAGACTAGACCTCACAGATTTCTAGCATCTGAGCCAACTATGTAGCTAAAGGAATCAAGTATGAATAAATCAGAGGCTATAGTGACCAAGTTCTTAATAAGAAACTAACCAGTAGCATAATTTGTCCTTGACTTGCCTTCACTGTCCGATTAAAAGATTCACATTTGGTCCAGGAATGATAGTTACAGGGTGTATGGTGTTTGTCTTGGGCATGGCTGACCAGGATTCAAACCCTGTCATCCCATATGGTCCCCAAAGCACTGCCAGGAGTGATTCCTGTGTTCAGAACCAGGAGTAACCTCTGAGCAAGGCAGAGTGTGACCCAAAAAAGAAGAGAGAGAGAGAGAGAGAGAGAGAGAGAGAGAGAGAGATTCACAGTATACATAACAATGATTTACATTCAAAGTTTTGAAAAGAGAATGCTTCTCTGGCTTAAGACAATTTACTAGATTTTGGGTGAAAGATTATAGTGTGGGAAATGTGTGTATGACTGAAACTATTTTCCACTGAAATCGGTCTTTAAAGCTTGGATATCTGACTAAACCTTGAGAAATTGTTTTGTGTAGTCATCAGTTACATATTACTGGGTTGGAAAACCACCATGTTACCCGGATTTGCAAAGAAAGTAATTTATTTTGTTATAATGGTAACAATAGTATTTTTGAGCTCAATCAAGAACTTGGTTGAGTTAGTACAGTTGATTAAGTGGTTCAAAGTTACGAATGTTGGTGTCTCAGTTTCTTAAACTCTTATTAATTACCCAATATTTATTTATTTATTCATTTTTATTAATTTACAGTTTATTATGCCACCGTGAGATATACAATTACAAAGATGATCATGTTTGAGTTTTGTTATACAGTGTTCCAGCACCCATCTCTTCACCAGTGCCCATTTCCCACCACCAATGTCCCCACTTCCCTCCCCTTCTTCCCCTAACCTACCTCTATGGCAGGTTCTTTATCTCTTTTCTCTCATTCTTTCTTTCTCTCTCTCTTTTCTCTCTCTCTTCCTTTTCTTACACATTGTGGATTGCAATACATACATTTAGAGGTTATCATCTGTATCTTTTTGCCTATACTCAATGCTCGAGTTCTCAGCTGGTATAGTCATTTTCACACACTGTTCCCTTCTCTGTCTTACCTAACCTCTGACTCCCACACATTTGTGGTATACCATGTTTTGAGATGTTGCACAGGTGCTTTGTGCCTGCACACCATGAGGATCAAGCTGTGTCCAGCTGTGGAGTCCAGACCTTGAGGATGACTGTTTTTGTGTTGCACGAGGTTTTCTTGCTTCAGAGAGTCTGTTGGGGGCAGGCCAGGAGCAAAACCTGCCCCCATTCCAAGACTCCCCATTATTTTTTCTCAATCCGCCCAGGTATGCTGGTCCAGAGACTCTCAGACATGGGGGCAGATCTGTTCCTTGCTCTCCCTGTGCACAGCCGTTCATGAGGCAGTCGGGAGGCATGGCGGGTTCTAGCCCTGGCCCACCACCCGGCAGAGCCCTCACAACAAGCCAGACCACCCCCTCACTCCACGCCGCGCCGCCATTTTCCACATTTGGACTTCCCCTCTCGTCAGAACTCCACCCAGCAGACCAGCCCATCACAGCCCGGATCATCGACACCCACCCTCGCAGCAAATAAAAGCATTTATTGATGAACCTGTGGCTTGCGGCCGCGCAGTTCAACAATAAATGCTTTATTTGGAGGTGTTTAAAAGAGTTTGCCTCCCGCCGGGCAAGCCTGGCAAACTCTCGTGTTGTATTTGATATGCCAAATTCCAGTAACAGTTATATTAGGTGAATATATAGTTTATATATATATATATATATATATATTAGGGAATATAACTATTATATTAGTTATATTCCCATGACCTAATATAATGGTTTGAGGCTCTTTATATTCCTGTAGCAAGCCGATGCCCCTGGCTCTACTGGCATGAGACAGGACATATGGAGTTACTACTGGTGCCCGCTCTAGCAAATAGATGATCAACAGGAAGATCGTGATCGTGATCATGATCATCTGTATCTTTTGCCTATATTCAATGCTCAGTTCTCATCTGGTATAGTCATTTTCACACACTGTTCCCTTCTCTGTCTTACCTAACCTCTGACTCCCACACATTTGTGGTATACCAGGTTTTGAGATGTCGCACAGGCGCTTTGTGCCTGCACACCATGAGGATCAAGCTGTGTCCAGCTGTGGAGTCCAGACCTTGAGGATGACTGTTTTTGTGTTGCACGAGGTTTTCTTGCTTCAGAGAGTCTGTTGGGCAGGGGCAGGCCAGGAGCAAAACCTGCCCCCATTCCAAGACTCCCCATCAGCCTAGCATAGGGCAGGCAGAGACTCTGCCCCATGCCCGAGGTACCTGGTGTCTGGCCAAGAGCCTTAGCAGCAGTTCTGGTGGGGCTGCCAGGCCTTTGTGGAGGGAGCTGAGGTGGAGGAGGCAGCCCCAGCTTCAGCTCCCTAAAAAGCCTGATTGGTGTGGTCACCAAGTCTTGCATACTCGAGCTTGAGTTCAGCCTCTCTCTTGGGCCCGGCTGTGCCCAGCTGAGGAGTCTGGACTTGAGGATGACTGTAGTTGTGTTGCGCAAGGTATTCCAGCTTCAGAGAGTCTGTGGGGGGGTAAAAGGGGCGGCAGACCAGGAGCAAAACCTTCACCCATTCCAATACACCCCATCACCCTAGCACCATTACCCAATATTTTAAAGATTTTTGCTCAACTTTCCAGAGTTTCTTTTGAATTCAATAAAGGAATAAATTATTCTACATAAGAATAATGATTAGAATAATCATAGGTTTGTGAACATTCCCAATATTTCCATCTCTATAGACCCACCAAGATAAAATGGAGGCTGTATGCTTTAAATAATGGTCTTGTTGGAGTTTGTCATGTTCTCTTTACCAAGAACAGATGTTAGTTTTCAGATAGTAGAGTTTAAGTCATAGTCCACACACAATCTAAATAGAAATGTTTTCTCAAATAGTGAGACACCTTCCCCTTTCCAAATTGTGAAATGTCTCATTTAGTTTCTCCCATCTTAGGGATCCTACAAAGAAATCAGTTCATCTCAGGATCTTTACAAGGCCCATTAAATATTTTTCATGTTTCTTTCAGAAGCCACAGATTCTAGACGTTTCTTTATGTGTAACAGATTAGAAGGGGACTCAAAAAAGGTAGGAATGCTGGTCATATTTTTAAAATACCCCATTCTCTCCTTTTAGCGTGCTAGATGTGACACCCTCTATGTTACTTAACACAGAGATATTGCCCACTACTCACTTGATGACGCTGACTCTCAATTTTATATCCCTTTAATTTCTCACTTAGGGGAGATCTCCTTAGGACTCTGCCACAAATCCCAAGGAAGGAAGATGTTAAGGAGTGGAGATGTGGGCTGAAGCCATGTTTTATGCTTTGTGATTCATTGAATTGCCCTTCCCTTCTGATCTTTATCTGCTGCCTCTGAGCCAAATGTGTGCACCTCTGAGTTTCCTGAGTTACCCTGAGTTTCCTTCTCACTCAGTATAAACTTCTCCTCTATCAATTATACTTCCAGCTAAATATGAGCATAGGTTTTTCCTAATAGGAAATAACACTTAACTATCAACTGCTACAGCTCTAGCCCACTGACCTTCTCATGAAGCCCCTGATCCATTTCTAGTAGCACTGGATATGTCTGATCTCCCTTATAAGTCACCTGGAAGCCTCTCTTTGCATCATTTACCATTAATCAAATGTGTTCTGAGCATTCACTGCTTGCCAAGTTTCAGGTTAACTTGGAATAAAAAAGATGAAAAGGCATGTCTCCACACTAAAATACATTAGTTTAAAGAGAAAAATACCATCTTAAATCTGGACTCCGAAGGGTCTTACAGGGACAGCACAGAAGTTTGGAAGGTAAACCCAGGCAAGATTAGGTAGGATCTTTAGTTCTGAGTTTAAATGATGACAAATATGACAAATCTTATTTCTTAAGCAGTGGTATTTCTGTGATTTATGTCAACAGTTTATTTTTGAATCTTAAAAAAAGTTATTTTGGTCACTTTAAATATACCACAAGCATATTTTTAAACTCTTAGATTTTGTTAACACCTGCAGCTTTGTCATTGTACAAAATAAGTCACATTAAATGCTAAGTGGGAAAGCTTAAATTAAGTCTTTCAAGAATAGCCTCATCTGAAACCAGTGCTTATGGTGAGGTTTTGGAGCTCTACTGCTCTAATACCATGCTATCATACTGTCCCCCAATTAAAAAAAGTTTCAGAAAGGGACCGTGATCCAGTTGTGGTGTGAGGACTGTAACTTGTACCTACCATTCCAATAATTCTTAAAATTGACTCTATTATAAATACTCAAAAAGATGTAAAGAAATGAAGTAAATTGTTTTCTAGTGATTCATTGAAATTATTAAGTGTATACTAATACATGATGCTAATACATGATGCTATTTCTAGCTGCTATTGAGGATAAAGTTAAAGCATGGTACTTATGGCCCCCAAAATAAATTTAATTCTAGAAAGACATTGTTTTGTTTTGTATTTTTATCATTGAATCACTATGAGAAATATGGTTGCAGAGCTATTTATGTTAGGTTTCAGGCATACAGTGTTCCAACACCTTTTCCTCCATGTCCCCAGTTTCACCCCCCCACCCCCACCCTGCCTGTCTCTGTCTCTGTCTCTGTGGCAGTCTTTCACTCTCTCTCTATCTGTCTATCTCTCTCTCAAACTGAGCATTATATTATGGTTTGTAATACAGACATTGAGAGGTTATCATCTTTGTTTCTTTACCTATTTTCAGCACGCAGTTCTTATCCAGAGTGATCATTTACAACTATCTTTGTCATAGTGGTCTCTTCTCCATCCCAACTGCCTTTCTACCCCAGCACGTAAGGCAGGCTTCCAATCCTCCTATCCTTTATTTCTACTGTCTTTGGATATTAGTCTCATATTACATTTTAATTTTTATATACCACAAATGAGTGCAATCCTTCTGTCTGTCCCTCTATTTCTGATTCATTTCATTTAGCATGATACTCTCCATGTCCATCCATTTATAAGCGAATTTCTTGGCTTATATTGAAGGAGGAAGCCTCAGTTTCCTCTTGCCAACCTGAGAGAAGCCCAAAGTTTCTCCTTGCCAGCAGTTCTAGTTCCCCATTGACCTATCCGACCTCATCCTAAGGCCCTATCTTTAACATTCGTGGAACTAGGAGTCACAAGACTAAGATAACAAACAATACCTGATGCAGATAGCCAGAAAGACCCAAACCAGCCAGACCACCCTGAAGATGTCTGGCATTCTCTGTAATACTTGGTTGATAACAATGCAGGAGGCCTTTAAAAGAGCATACACAAAATCACTTACTTTTAGTCCTACACTAAGTTCCTCCCCACAAAGGGAGTTCCTTTCCTTTCTCCTCTACTTTCCAATAAACCTTTCTACTTTCTAATTCTAAGTCTGAGCATCTTTATTATTCAATATTTTTATTCCTGAAAATATTGAAGAACCTGGGAATCACAATCGAACAGAGACCTGCCACCGCTGCTTCTGCCTCACCTGCATCAATATTTCTAAATAGCTTCATCATATTCCATTGTGCACATGTACCATAGTTTCTTTAACCAGTCATGTGTTCTCGGGCATGCAGGTTGTTTCCAAATTCTGGCTATTGTGAATAGTGCTGTAATGAACATAGCTGTGCAGATGGTAGAAATGCATATGTTTTAAATAAAATGCCACATGGAATATTAACTTATCATAAACATCTTACAAAATCTCCACTAATTCAAGGGTATTTGACACGTTTTAATTTAGCATTTAGCTTTATTATTTATTTACTGAACATGCTCCTGTGCGGGACCTTTACATATATTACTTTTATTTATTTGTTTCTTTTTTTGGGCTACATCCCTAAATACTAGGGGTTACTCCTGGCTCTGCACTCAAGAATTACTGTTGGTGGTGCTCAGGAGACTACATGGTATTCTGGGGATTGAACTCAGGTTATCTATATGTAAAGCAAATGCCCTACTCACTATATTATCACTCCATCCACTATTTAATCTTCACAAAAACCTTATGAAATAAACTTGTTCATTTCAGAACAAGTCACACTATTCTCAATTGTTGCAGGACTCCTTTAAGGGCCGCTGCATTTGGCTCAAAACATTAGCATACTAAAGGGCCTAGGTGAGGTGCAGGGAGGGATTACCTAAGGACATTTAACACTCCCTGCTTTCCATAACAGTGGGAGGAAGGTCTGAGTTGCAGGGGTATAAACTAGCCGGTTTTCACTCTCGCGTGCTTCTTTGGGGGGCTCTTGCTTGCTGTGAGCGCCTCGCCCTGCTTGGAAGCTTTACACGTGGTGGTCGCCATCTTGGCCTACACGTGGCTGGGGTTCTAGCCTGGAATCCTAAGCATTAGGGTTTTCCTTTTGCTGATTTGTATGCCTGAACCTGTGATAAGTAAAGCCTTTTAAAACTGCATCGGATTCCTGAGTGTTCATCCATTCCCCGCCGGCTTCGGAGGTAGAAGGGAACTCGCTTCCCAGCACTGTCGGGGACCCCGGCGGAGCGCCCCGACACTCAATAAAGATAAGAAATAATTAGTCTTAGTTACAACTAAAATGGATCGAATCCAATCTTTCCTGACTGTAAAACCTGTGCTTTTTTTCTCCATCACATATTATCTAAGCATCACATTGAGGAGCAACACAGAGAATTATAATAAAGAGATAAAGCAGGCTTACGAACCCAGGTCAGCTGCATGCAAGGCAAACGCCTTACCAGCTGGACTATTGCTCCAGCCCCAAGGCCAGAGCCTTTTGTGAGGTAGGTTCAGGGCCCTTGTATTTCATACTGCATTACAGTTTTTTCCCTTTGTTTCTTTCAGATGCAAATAAAGACACTTGATGAAGGTGTAGACTGCAACCCAGGCGAACAAAGCAAGGAACAAGTGATCAAAGCCAAGGCAAATCTTCTGTTCCAATGGAAAAATTCCAAGGGCAAATTTCTGGAGTCACTGTGCTGTGAACCATTTGAAAGGCATCTGAAGGGAGCCTCCAGATAAAATCTGAGCTTGATTTATTTTTATTTTATTGGACCACCATGCAATGAGCTAACTTGAATTTTAATAAACTTTGTGCCATATACAAAAAAAAAAGCAGGCAGAGTCAAAAAGTGTTAGAATGTCTATTTTTGCTTAATCAGTCATTTAGTGAAGAAATCTCACCAGAGATAGGTGGAGCCCTAGATGCTGATTTAAAGGATAAATATTTTGCTAAATAAAGGGATAAGCCTGCTCAAGAGAAAATATAGTAAAATACTATGTTTCCATTAACTTTCAATTTACTTGATATGTTAAAGTTCAACATCAGTATGGAGGAGTGTTATAGGTGAATTAGTCAGGGAATCAATCATGAAAAGTTTAGAGTTTGAAAGACCTCACTTCTAGAAAATAAAAGGCTGTGTAAGGGTATCATAGTCATAATAAATTTACTTCTCTTAAATTGCCAAATGAAATATGTCACCCAAGAAAAAATTCATTTAGTATTGCAAAATGCCAGAAAACACAAGAATTATAAAGATAGCTAAGAGTCCACCCTATTAGGATATTCTATTATAATCAATATTAACTGTGATGGCCTATTGTCTATTAGTACTCCCCATGAGTCTGATAACAATGAAATTTTGAGGACTTTCCCCAGTCATACAGCAGTAATTTTCTAAGTCAAGTACAGTAATTTCATATTCTTAAAGTGATTGCTTCAGGAAATCAGAATTATGCCAACCAATTTCAAAATTTCCTTGACATAATTATTTGTCACAGATGGACTTTTTAATCCCCTTTTAAGAGACCAAAAGATAAAAAATTTCTTTTCAAAAAAGGTTTTGAGGCAGTTTGTCATTATGCACACAAAATAAAAATAAATAACTTAAGAACTGAAAAATAAAAATAAATACTAATGATCAGTTATTAATTGAAGCTAGTTTGATCTTTATGTTCCTGGGAAAATAAAAAAGAAAAGAAATGAATTTTTTTAGGAATTACCAGTTCCATAGTAAAAAAGATTATTAGCTCATACTTGTTAATATTATATATATACATATATATACATATATATTTAATATACAGAACAACCCTACTATAAAATTCTTTTCTTTTTTTTTAATTCTCAAGGGGAAGGAACATCCATCCAGTGGTGGTTGGGCCTCACTCTTCACTCTGTGCTCAGGGATCAATCCTGGTGGAGGTTAGGGGAACCATATGTGGTGCCAGGGATCAAACCTAGCTTATCTGGGGGTTAAGCAATACTACAGCAGATAGGGCATTTGCCTTGCATGTGGCTGACCTGGGTTCAGTACCTTGTACCCCATATGGTTCCCTGAGTCCACCAAGAATGATCCCTGATCACAGAGCCAGGAGTAAGCCCTGAGCACTGACAGGTATGGCCCAAAAAAGCAAAATAAAAATAAAAAAAGAACCGGGTTTTTTGGATTCAAGCACCATACCTCTGTACTATCTCTTTGAACCAGTCAATAGAATTCTTGTTTCATTATTGACATGAAATTGAAGCCCATAAATGTTAAAGTCTTAGAGCTAATAAGTGGCAGAGCTAAGAAAAAAGATGAAAACAAGTAAGCTTGAGAGATATATACTATTACTAAATATTTTCAAGAGGGAAGTACCCTCATGGGTTTGTATAAAGGTAGAATTTGCATTATAATAGTCAATTTAATTGTAGACAATAAAAAAATTCCGTGTTAAAAAATGGAATAGTTTTAGGCATACAGAAAAAATTCTTCAAGAATAATATTTTAAAGTTAAGCCAGAATCTGAAAGATCTTTGTATTTCCTCACAGTAGTTACAGTTATTTTACTCTGCCAAATGAGAAAGGTTTCAAGTTTCAAATACATAAGCTTAAGTTGATTGTGAAATTAATCTTTCACTGGGGACTAGGAAATCTGCTTCCCAACTACATGTTCTCAAATATATTTAAATAGTCATCTATTTATGGATGAATATGAATATCTGTATGCAAACTAACTTTTGAACTTTGTTTTCTTTGCCTTTCCCTTTCGTATTATTGTCCTTTAGCTTGTAATAGTTTTTCAAAAGTTCGATCTGACTAGCTTCATATAATCCATAAGTGTAGTGACATAATTCTTCAGATTTTTTTCTCTGCTTTTTGGGTCACACCCGGCAATGCTCAGAGGTTTCTCCTGGCTCTGCACTCAGGAATTACTCCTGGCGGTGCTCGGGGGACCATATGGGATGCCAGGGATCGAACCCGGGCTGGCATGGGCCGCCACGTACAAGGCAAACGCCCTACCCGCTGGGCTGTAGCTCCGGCCCCCTTCAGATTATTTTTATAGCTAAAATATAAGCAGGTATTAAGCAATAATGCTCTGGTAGCCTGAGTAGTCAGGAACATTGACACTCACCCTCAAGGAGACACAACTTCATCCCGAGGGCTCCAGCCTCACCAACTCAGCCTGGTCTGCACATACAAGAGACGCCAGAAGTCTGACTCTGAGGCACCCCAAATTATGTCCAAGTGTGACCTTCTTATGCTTGAAAGTTTCTCATTGATTGGCCTTATTGCTAGAGCAAACATAGGGATGTAAGTTAAAACTGGAGGCAAAACTCTTTTATTTGACCATCAAATTCTATTATTTTTCCCCTACAGAACATGTTTTTGCAATTTTTATTAGTTAACAATTAGTCAAATTAATAACTAATAGTAATTTTCATTAATTATAAATTTTTAAAGCTAAAATATACTCTTTTATATTGGTATTATATATTTATGGATTATATATTTACATACCTGCATCTCAAGGTGTTGCAGGTGTGGCTGCAGTGCCTGGCTGTGTTGACAGGTGGCAGACAAGAGGCAGGCCTGTCTATACCCAGGGCTCTGCCCCATGGGCCCTGGTTGGTTGATGGTCTGACATAGAAAAAGACTGGGCCCCCTGGGATGAAACCAGAGCCACACAGAGCCTGGCAAGCTACCTGTGGTGTATTTGATATGCCAAAAACAGTAATAATAATGAACCTCACTACCAACGAATGGAGACATTACTGGCACCTGTTCAAACAAATTGATGACAACAGGAAGACAAGTGATACAAGACAAGTGATTAAGCAAGAAAGATAGTAAATAGATGTACATATATATAATATATATTATATATATTATATATATAATTTTTGAGTTTTTCACTAGAATAACTGTTTTGACAAAGATTTTTCTATATTTCCACAATAAATAAAATAGATAGGGGCAAATGAAAGTCTCATATGATTTTCACACTGCTATTCTCTTACATATATATTTTTCATCAGCAAATCTTTGGATTGTTTTACATTTGGGTGGACATTCTAACATTAAAACTATGGATAAACCTCTGGAGCTTGTTACCAGGCATAGGGCCCAGACATGTCCTCTTTTGGTAATACTTCCTTTCCCTTTCCATGCCTAGTTACTCAGTGTTTTCCCTTTTCCTATTCTCATTTTCATCATATTATGAGACCAAAAAAGCATCTGAATAATTCACTTCCACTAAAGTTAGATGTAGTTGTAGCCTAATGTACATATACATGTTAACCATGGAAAGAAACTGAAAAGTTTCTGTCACTAAGTGTAGAAATTGTCTGAAGCTGGAGTTTCCTTCAAAATAGAAATACTACAGATTGGGAAAGATAATGACCAAGAATGTGGAAAGATAGATCTACAGCTGAATCTAAAGAAAACTATGTTCATGAAAAATGAGCTAGTTCCAGAAGCCCCATTAACTCTTAATGGAACAAACATCTCTGAATGCAGCAGTTATGTGTACCTAGGTTGAGAAGTCAACATTATGAACGACCTAAAACCTGAGCTGCGCAGGAGGAAGAGAGTGGCATGGAATGCCTTCAAAGGCATTGAAGAAATAGCTAAAAGGACAAAGAACCTCCGGCTCCAGGCACATCTCTTTGACCACACTGTTCTCCCTGCGTTAATATACGCCTCAGAGACCTGGGCCCTACGAAAGCAGGATGAGAATGCTATTCGGGTCTCCCAGAGAGGAATCGAAAGAGCTATGCTTGGAATATCACGCCTCACTCAAGTGAGAGAAAGAATCCAGAGTTCTGACTTCTGTCACTATTCCAGAATCAGGGACGCTGTCTCATTTGCCAAGGCATCGAAAATCAGATGGGCTGGACATGTAATGCGATTTGGAGACAACCACTGGACTAGTGCCGTTACCGACTGGATCCCACGGGATGTCAAAAGATCACGTGGCTGCCCACCTACAAGATGGTCTGACTTCTTGTCGAGACACTGAAGGAACGGTTTGAGGCTCTTCATATTCCTGAATCAACCAGATGCCATTGGGCTGCATTGGCACGTGATAGGGTCCAATGGAAATGTTACTGGCGCCCGCTCGAGCAAATCGATGAATAACGGGATTCAAGTGATCAAGTGGGAAAGATAAATAAGAGAGTAAAAAAAGCAAAGGAAATAAAGTTCAAAAGGTTAAAGCATTTACATTTCATTTATAGTTGTATGCTAAAATACTTTCTGTAAATAAATAAATGTTTTCACCAAACTACCATTATATATATTGACATTTACTTGCTTTGTTAAAGAATTTCAACCTTACAAAGACGGTAAATCAAACTGAGTTTTCTAAACTAATAATAACTCAATGTATTATCCACAGATAAGTAGAGTTCTGAGTTTTTGCTATTGGTCTATGAAATGTAAGGCATTAAGAATAAAATGGGGCTCAAACGCAGCTTGGGAAGCTGGAATTCCGCTTTCCCAGGCTCCACTTCCCCCAGGCTCTGCTTTCCCCAGGCTTTCCCCCAGGCTCACCATGGGGCTCCCAGGAGGACAGATGGGTTTCGGAGTGGGTCCATCACCTCTGGGGGTCCCAAAAGCAGCGGAATGAGACTCGCCCACCACACTAGCCACCACCTTCACTGTCCGGACACTGGGATGCTACCTCAAGACCAGATTAACAGAGCAAATCCTGTTTGAGCCCAGGTAGGCAGCTCCCAGAAGCGGAAATCACTTGGTCAGATGGAGTCAGAGGTCGGCCCTTCCCCCCTACATTCTGTTGAGCCTGGTGGCCCCCCCAGGAGCTGCCCTGGGGCAACCAGCCATAGCATGCAGTCTCAAATGCAGTGGGGGAAGCTGGAACTCTGCTTTTCCCAGGCTCAGCTGACCATGGGGCTCCCAGGAGGACAGATGGGTTTGGGAGTGGGCCCATCACCTCTGGGGGGGTTCTCGGAAGCAGCCAGATGAGACTAGCCCACCACTCTAGCCACCACCTTCGCTGTCCAGATGCTGACCATGAGGCCCCCTAAGTCATGCGGCTGCTTGCAGCCATGCAATCCATCAAACTAGTGGAAACAGTTATGTCCTTTAATGTACTGCATTCTACGATGTGCAGGGAAAGTTTGGGGAGGGAGAGATAGAGAGGAGAGAAAAGACATACAGAACCCGCCAAGTAGTTGAGGTGTGGGAGGGGGGGAGGGAGGTGGGGACATTGGTGATGGGAGATGGGTTCCGTGGAGGGATGGGTGTTGGAACACTGTAGAACCAAAACTCTACATGAGCATCTTGCAATTGTATGTCTAAAAGTGGTGTAATAAAATTTGGGAAAAGAAAAAAAAAGAATAAAATGGGAAAGAGTTTTATTACAGTTCCAATCAATAATTTTACGTTTACTACAGCAAACAATTTCAAGAGCTGGATCATTAGTTTTTGTGTGTGTTCAAAATATAGATCCCATTTCCTTTCATTTTATATTTTACTCAAAAATTCAATCTGCATTGGACTGATATTAAAAAATACATGGCCCATACACATAAAGTAACAACAAAAATATAAAAATCGCTATAATTAGAGGAGCACTACATTATAGCAGGTTCTGTTTAAGTAGTTCATGAGGAGAAAGATTCTTCATTTTAATGACCCCTCAAATGATGATTCTACTGATTTTAGGCTAATGAATTACAGAAGGAAGGAAAAGATGAATCTTTAGTAAGATCCAGCCGGGCTGATGGATCTCATTGATTCTTCTGCACATTCAACTTTGAACATCAATGCTCCTAAATTTACTTTAGATTAAACAAGAACATCTATGCTTAAGCATCCTGCAGTTGCTATTTGATGGAATTTAAAATCTCAAATTTTGTATGGAATAATAAAACCCCACAAATAGCTAAAAAGCAATCCCTTGGGAAAAAGAAAATGGGAGGTATCACTTTCCCCAACCTCAAGTTCTACTACAGAGCAGTTGTAATTAAGACAGTGTGGTATTGGTATAGAGACAGACCCGTAGACCTATGGAATAGAACTGAGTATCCTGAAATGCACTCACAAATATACAACCACTTAATCTTCTATAAAGGAGCTAAAAAATATTAAGTGGAGCAAAGAAAGCCTCTTCAACAAATGGTGCTGGGAAAACTGGGCAGCTACATGTAAAAAAATGAACTTAGACCTCCTTCTAACGCCATGCACAAAAGTCAGATCAAAATGGATTCTAGATCTCGATATCAGACATGAATCTATAAGGTACATCAAAGAAAACATAGGAGAAACGCTCTACGACATCGAAACAAAAAAGTATCTTTAAAGACGACACACCACTGACCAAGCAAATGGAAGCAATGATAAACAAATGGGATTATATAAAATTGAAAATCTTCTGCACCTCAAAAAGAAACTGTGACCAAGATACAAAGACAATCCACAGAGTGGGAAAGGATATTCACCCAATACCCATCTGACAAGGGGGTTAATATCAAGGATATATCAGGCACTGGTAGCACTCCACAAGAAGAAAACAGCCAACCCCATCAAAAAATGGGGGAGAAGGGATGAACAGAAGCTTCCAAAAAAGAAGAAATTTGAATGGCCAAAAGGCATATGAAAAGTGCTCTTCATCTTTAATCATCAGGGAGATGCAAATCAAAACAACAATGAGGTACCATCTCACCCCACAGAGACTGGCACACATCCAAAACAGCAAGAACAACCGGTGCTGGCGTGGATGTGGGGAAAAAAGGGACTCTCATCCACTGCTGGTGGGAGTGCCGACTGGTCCAGCCCTTTTGGAAAACAATATGGGCATTCCTCCAAAAGCTAGATATTGAGCTCCCATTTGATCCAGCAATAGCCCTCCTGGGAATATACCCAAGAGACCGAAAAACACAGAGCAGAAACACTATCTGTACTTCTTTATTCATCTCTGCGCTATTCACTATAGCTAGAATCTGGAAACAACCTAAATGCCCGAGAACAGAGGACTGGCTAAAGAAACTGTGGTTCATCTACACTATGGAATACTATGCGGCTGTCAGAAAAGATGAAATTATGAAATTTACCTGCAAATGGATGGACATGGAATCTATCATGCTGAGTGAAATTAGTCAGAAGGAAAAGGACAGATATAGAATGACTGCATTCATTAATAGGATATAAATAGATACCAGTGTTTTACTAAATATGGGAAATGGTAATGGCAGATTAAAACTCACCACTGAATATACACAAAGAGACTTAAGTGATAAACTCTAAATATCTGCAGGGCTAGCCACAATGTGTAAAATAAGAGGGAGAGAGATGCAGAGACAGAGAGAGAGATAGAGAAAGAGAGGAAACTGGGGTACCTGCTATTAAGGCGGGTGGGGGACGGGAGGTGGAGGGGGTACATTGGTGGTGGAAATGGGGCACTGGTGGAGGGATGGGTGCTGGAATACTGTATTACCAAGAACCAATTATGAACACCTTTGTAATTGTATGTTTCACGGTGGTATAATAAAAAAAAATAAAAAAATAAAATAAAATAAAATCTCAAATTTGTATAATCAGAATCGTAATTACAGGGATTCGGAAGGCTATACATGGAACTTTATATTTAATCTAATATTACATGCGGTGATCAGCACTTCCATTTTCCTTTTGTCTTACGTGGGATGGTTGCCTTTCTCTTAACCATCATGATGATCAAATCTATGAGAACTTGTTTGATTGATCTTTTTGAGAGAATTTAATCTTCTGAAACTAACTTGCTTCAACAATTTTGCATGCCCTGGGACAAGGAGGAATGTTAGTAGTTACTCTTTTTTCTCTATGATGGACTGTTTTGAGAAATACTATTAGTTTGAATTTAATTTTATTTTCTTATTTCTTAATAGTTCCCTTAAAATTTCCTGTATGGCTGGGTAAGAAACCCTTGTAGAAATAGTCAAGGTGGTTTCAAGCTTGCCGAAAGCAGTGGTCAGTATAGCAATGCTTCGCCTGGCACTTACTTCCCTCATTTTCCTGCCTCAGTTCCCTCTTTCTTTCACTCTTGGTGCTATTGAATTGTACTTTTCAACAAAACATTTGTATTTAAACTTTTCCTCAGGTTCTGTTTCCTAAAGAAAATGGTCTATGACAGATATATTATGTGTAAACATGTTATTAATTTTGTATTAAGTGGTATACTTTGTCATAGTTTGTTCTAATACAAACAATACCAGGTGGCAGTGCCTAAAAATATTTAATAGAATTTTTTATCCATTAATTCAACTTTCATGTGTTTGTAAATGAAGAAAATTGTTCTACTCTAATCAAATTTGGATTCAGAAATCAATATATGAGAAACACTACAGTCTGGTAATAAAATACCAGATGATAGAAGATAAAGCCATTTAATTTGGGGAGTTGTTTTAACAGCAGAAGCTGTTAAAGGAGTAGTGAAAAGGAGGCATTATTTAGGTAGGGCTGCTGCAACTTTGGTAATGGCTGATAATAAAAGATAAATAGAATTATGAAATATTAGAAATTGCAGAATCCTACTTCATTTTTGACAGATGAGCTCAGACTAAGGGAAAAATCGTTGAACTAAACTAAACTAAAAATGATGAACTGGTGGGTGAGAACTGTGGTTCCCAGTATATGTAAGTATACATATATAGGTAGATCTTGAACTATTTTTAATACTTATAATATTGCAATATTAGAGGGAAAAACATTGCTACCATGTCTTGCAGATTAAAAATTTTGCATGTGAGTCAACTAAGCACTTAAGAGGCAAAAGTGAATGTGCTTGCAATTGTCAAGTACTTAATGAAGAAAATATAGAAAAAAAATAGACAGGTATTGTGAGTCCATTTGACCATTTTGACTGTGGCACTCTCTTAGGGACAAAGAGAAGATTTTAAAGAGAGCTACAATAAGGATTCCTCAGGGAAACTCCTTCAACTCAGTACTTAAAGTAGTGAATTTCATATGAATAAAGTATTGCTTTGCAATAATATAAGAATTTATTTAACAAGTTCAATTAAGTGTTGTTATTTTTATTATTGCTTTCTTATTTTTGCTTGCATCACTCATAGTGGTGTTCAAGAATTATTCCTGACGTGTTGCTTGAGGACCCCTCCCCTCAGTGCTCATGGGAGAGGTACCAGGTATCAAGCCCAGGCCTCCCACAAACAAAGCCTGTGCACCAGCCATTTAGCTATTTCCATAGCCCATAACAAATGAAATGTTTAACCATATAAAAGGGACTGGACTCCCCTCGGCGTCAGAACTCCATCCAGCAGAAGAGCTGATCACAGCCTGGCTCGTGTGGGCCACTTGCGGCCACGCGGTTCATCACTAAATGCTCAAGATCAGAGGTGACTACTACAAGAGTATCCTACCCGCATGACAGAGCCTGGCAAGCTGCCCATGTTGTATTTGAAATGCAAAATACCAGTAATTATTATAGACCTCATTCGCATGACCTGATAGAATAGATTGAGGCTCTTTATGTTCCTGGAGCAAGCAGATACCCCTGGGCTCTACTAGCATGTGACAGGACATGCGGTAAATACTGGTGCCCGCTCAAGCAAATCGATGATTAATGGGAAGACAAGTGATCACTTGATCACTTGATCACTTGAATCCGTTATTCATCAATTTGCTCGGCGGGCGCCAGTTACATTTCCATTGGACCCTATCACGTGCCAATGCAGCCCAATGGCATCTGGTTGATTCAGGAATGTGAAGAGCCTCAAACCGTTCCTTCAGGGTCTTGACAAGGAAGTCTGACCATCATGTAGGTGGGCGGCCACGTGATCTTTGACATCCCATGGGATCCAGGCGGTAACGGCTCTAGTCCAGCGGTCATCTCCAAATCGCATTACTTGTCCAGCCCATCTGAATTTTGATGCCTTGGCAAACGAGACAGCGTCCCTGATTCTGGAATAGCGACCTAGGTCAGAACTTCGCATTCCTTCTCTCACTTGAGTAAGGCGTGATATTCCAAGCATAGCTCTTTCGATTCCTCTCTGGGAGACCCGAATAGCATTCTCCTCCTGCTTTCATAGGGCCCAGGTCTCTGAGGCGTATAGAGGCGTATATTAAAGCAGGGAGAACAGTGTGGTCATAGAGATGTGCCTGGAGCCGGAGGTTCTTTGTCCTTTTAGCTATTTCTTCAATGCCTTTGAAGGCATTCCATGCCGCTCTCTTCCTCCCGCGCAGCTCAGATTTTAGGTCATTCATAATGTTGACTTCTCAACCTAGGTACACATGACTGCTGCATTCAGAGATGTTTGTTCCATTGAGAGTGAATGGGGCCTCTGGAACTAGTTCATTTTTCATAAACATGAAAAATGTTTATGAACTAATGGACAAGTGATACAAGTGATAAAAGGGACCAGGATAATTTTTCCAAAGAAGATAAATGTACATGTAGAAATGATAAAATTTACAAATATTAGGCAATTTTAGGATTAAAATAAGACTTAATTTATATATGCACTGACTATGATTAAAAGTTCTCTTACCTGCAAGAAAATAATAGCATCCAGACCCCAACTTCTATTTTTTGACTCATAAACTCTGCATACTTATAAAAACAAAAGTTGTCTCCTAAGTATTTAATTAATAATCTAGACACAGCTAACGCTTTGCTTAAAAGCCTTAACATAAATTTTATGAAGAATTTACTTATAGTAACCCACTGCACAAGTAGAATTACTAGAGCTAAGTCAAGTAAGATACATTTTAACATTTCTTAGCTGAACTTTAACTTCCATTTTTTCTATAACCCTCATTCACTCCATTATACCCACTGTGGTCTATCTGGCCAGTCATGATGATATCAGAGGCATCCTGAGGGCCCTGGTGTCAGACCACCTGGGTCCAAATATAACCCGTACTGCTTACTAAAAGTAAGTTAGCAAGTTATGTAAGGGTGGGACTCTAGGAAATTTAGTCTCTTTGTATCTGCCATTTGCTTTCTTGTAAAGGGCAATGAGGTGGTGCTAAAGAACTCTAGGGGTCTGTCTTAGGAACCAGAGAATGTACTCAGAGGCAGGGCATATGTCTTGTTTGTAGAAAAAAGCCCTGTTTAGGACTGGAATTATAGCACAATGGGTAGGGTGTTTGCCTGGCGAGCGGCCAACCCAGGTTTGATGCCGGCATCCCATATGGTCCCGAGCACCACCAGGAGTAATTCCTGAGTGCAGAGCCAGAAGTAACCCCTGCGCATTGCTGGGTGTGACCCAAAAAGAAAAAAAAATCCTGTTCAGATCCCAAAGCCACTCACTCACAATCTCCCCCCCAAATATGACATGCTAAGCTTTTTGGCCTTTGAGCATTGCTCCAAAGTCCCCGCTCACCCTCTTCCTACTCCCACCTCTTCCACCCCACACACACCAACTTAGAAAATACATGTTTTATTTAAAGCAGTGGTTCTTAAGACTAGACAAGTTTTATAGTCTGAAAAGCTCTCAAGGTTTTGCTTAGAGTTAGAAAAAACCAAAACCAATTATATGGGGATACCTGTGGGTGAGACTAGGGCATCAGCCAAGACTGAGAATGGCTGATTTAGTGTCAACAAATTTTTAAAAAATAATTCCTGGATTTGAGTGTGAAAATTTGTATTTAAGCCAACAATTTCATACAACACTGATTGATTATAATGATAATTACTGGTTTAAAACTTTGCAACATCCCAGTAAATTAGACAATGGCATATGTTAACAGTTATGAAGTTGTAGAAGACTTTGCCGATAGAACTTTCTGACAGAAAATAGTTATTATATTTTAGATTCCGTATCATGAAATTTCACCATTTGCTGACCAACAAACAACATATAGGAAATAATAGCTTAAAGTGAAGTTTAAAATCTATAGTTCTTCTCTTCTAATTTAATTAAGGCATAGGCCTTAACACTGAACCAACATGATTTGCCTTTTCACCTACAAGAATTATTTTCATATGTAAATTGTTTGAAACTCAGCCCAAATAACACAGAAGAGGCAGCACAAAAATCACAGCTATGCAGCACCCAAGCAAAAACAGTGCTGATTTATGAAAGTTCGCAGACTTTGAAATAGAAACAAAGCACTAAATATTCATGAACTCCCATACAGTGCTTCTTGCACATAAGTTACTTCTCAGTGATTTGTAACTGAGTTTTAGGGCAAAATAATAATCGGAGGATATCCAAACATATGGAATCTTTCAAGGCTTATGTTTCACTAATTTTTATGTTGTTTTATTGGGTCATAAATAAATTATTAACATTGTAAATTGTTAGCAATAATCTAAATGTCCCCAAGAAAAGTAAACAAAGATCTCATCAGTTAAAAAAAAGGAGGCAACCATGGCAAGTGAAGTTTGATGAAAATCTCTTATTGTAAACTCAATAAACACAAATAAACAGGTGAAACAATCCAGCATTTCTGTAATCCAACTGTGTGTGTCATCATAGACCCAAGATGCAGTTTTAAAATGAGAAAAGTCTATGACATATGCTCTGTGTTAATCATAAACTTCATACATAATCTGGTGGTTAATACAATAACTGAGGAATCTTAACTTCATTATTTGCCTTGCCAAGTGTAGCTTAAACTTCAGAATATACCAACTTTTATGTAACTAGTAATAACAGATGCAAACTTCAAACAAAAATAGTATACATACAATCCATGTTTAAGGCAGAAAGATGTACAGTGTTTTGAAAAATTTTAAATAGCTTGTTTGAATAAAAAAGTTACCAAAAGATGTGTGTGTGTATATATATAAATGAATATGTATGTATGTATGTATGTATGTGTGTATGTATGTATGTATATATGTATAGTGTGTGTGTGTGCATGTGAGAGAGAGAGAGAGGAGAGTGTTTGTTTTCAGTTGATTTTACTTTATCTTTGACACAAATAAACAATTGCAGGTACTGTATCACCACCATTGAAATTCTTTTACTGTTCTTAAAACAGCAGGTGTGATACTGGGATGTATAAATAGTCCTTAAGCAAAGGACTATTTTACTGGTGAGACCTCCAGTAAAATACTACACTGGTTAGAGCCACATAAGCCCAATTGTTCAGATTCCACAATTTAAAGGTAGGTATGCAAAACCAGTACAAATGATCAAAGGCCTTAAAAATTGAAACTATAATTATGACTTTTCAAAATGAGATTATTTGACAAAGGAATTTTTGGTAATGGTTTTCAAGTATATAAAGAGGTGATGCCAGTTGCCATCCATCTTTATTAAGGAATGAATAATCAAGAATGAAATTAATCTTCAAGAGAATCAACTTAAGGGAGATATAAGAGAATTTCCCAAATGAATTGTAGTTTTGAAACAGCAAATCATCAAGAGGGCCTATGGAATTTCCTTCCCCAGGGAGTTTTATAAATAAGCCATCTATTTCCTTGTTCAGAATGTGTCAGTTATGTATTGCTGGAAGGAACAGTCTCTCAAAGAATCTTAGGAACAGAAGATCGTGTTTCCCAATCGCCATTTAATACTATGAAATATACTTTCAAATGTTGGCTTAATATATAGCTAATGAATAAAAAAAGAATACTTAATTTTATTATAGAAAACTTACTTTCCTATGAAACATGTTTAATAGGAAACATGTTTGTTCCTATAAAACAAACAGAAAAAGCAAAATCAATCTGTTAGTTAGCCAATAATTTTCCACATGGACTGAAATCTAAACAGTTTTTAGAAATGTATCCATCCTTACAGCATAAAGAGAGCCTTTTACTTTAATACTGGGAAGGCACTAAAGAGCCAGAAAGATTGTTCAATGGGTTGGAGCTCATGTTTGTCACTCACCAGGACCTGCATTCAATCCCTGGTGCCACATGGCCCCTGAGCACCACTGGCCCTGACGATAGAGGCCCCCAGCACACTGGGTCCAGGTGGCACTGATGGCGAAGCCCTCAGAGTAGGGCTGAGTATGGCTGACCGTGGGCCCTGATACAGGAGCACTTATTGGAAGTGCCACCCTTCCCCTCAAAAGGGGATAAAAATAATGCACCAAGATGTTAAAAATATATAACTTACTGTCGGGAGCCGCTGGGGTCCCCAACAATACTCAGGAAGCCAGTTCCCTTCTACCTCTGAAGCCAGCGGGGAATGGATAAAAACTCAGGAATCTGGCGCAGTTTTAAAAAGGGCTTTACTATTACAGGTTCCGATATACCATCCAAGAGCAGGGAAAACTCCTAACTCTGGGTTCCCAGCTAGTCCCCAGCCACGTGTAGGCCAAGATGACTGCCACCCACGTGTTAAAGCCCAACAGAGAGGAGAGGACAGAGAGAAGAAAACAAGGGATGCTGAAATGGCAAAAAAAAAAAAAAAAGGGGGAGGGGCCTTTTATCTTCTTGCAGCTTATTTTATAGATAGAAATCCGCTAAAGCTAACCAGCCAGCCCATTGTGGGCTGGGCTATCTAGAGATGAATACAGGTAAATAGCTCTATTGAAATGCAGCACTTCAGGTGGCCTTCTGGCTATTACAAGCACCCAAGCTGATTCAAAGCCTCCCTAGCAGAGCTGGGAGGGGCTGCAAGCTAAGTGTAGCTGGAAGCTAAGCAGGGCCTCACCCAACAACTTACAAGCCAGAAAGACAGCACAGGGGTTAAGGTGTTACATGTAGTGGACTCTGGTTGGATGCATGCACCTCACATGGATCCCCCAAGTTTCATCAGTAATGATTCCTAAACACAGAGCTAGAAGTAAACCTGAGCATCACTGGTTGTGCCCACTTCTAAATGAAATAAATGAAAAAAAAATCCTCTAGGGACTCTGTGAGCATGTGTGTGTGAGAGAGAGAGAGAGAGAGAGAGAGAGAGAGAGAGAGAGACTAAGAGACTATGTGTGTGAGAGGTAGGCACACCCGGCAGTCCTCAAGAATTACTCCTGGCTCTGTACTCAAGGATTACTCTTCACCCCACCTGGGGTCCCTATATGGGTGCTGGAGATCCAATCCTAGTCAGTTGTGTTTAAGGTGTAAACCTACTTACTGTATTATCACTCCAGGCCTGAGATAGGTAGATAGATAGATAGATAGATAGATAGATAGATAGATAGATAGATAGATAGATAGATAGATAGATAGATAGATAGATAGGATAGATAGATAGATAGATAGATAGATAGATAGATAGATAGATAGACAGACAGACAGACAGACAGACAGACAGGACAGACAGGCAGACAGGCAGGCAGGACAGACAGGCAGAAGACAGATAGACAGGTAGACAGATAGATAGGATGATAGATAGACAGACAGACAGACAGACAGACAGACAGACAGACAGACAGACAGACAGACAGACAGACAGACAGACAGACAGACAGATAGATAGATAGATAGATAGATAGATAGATAGATAGATAGATAGATAGATAGATAGATAGATAGATTAGATAGATAGATAGATAGATAGATAGATAGATAGATGACAGACAGACACATGCATACATACATAGAAAGACAGATCTAGATCTATATACCTATATATGTTTGTGGGCCACATTCAACAATGTTCAGGGATTAATTACTCTGGCTCTGCACTCCAGAATTATTCTTCTTAGTGATGCTCAGAGGACCATATGGGAAGCTAGGAATCAAACCCAGCTAGGCCGGATATAAGGCAAATGCCCTATCCACTGTTGCTCTGGCCACTGAAAAAATTTTTTAAGGAGTTGGAGAGATGGTTCAAGGGATAAGGTTCTTGCTTTGCACACATCCTGGTTTGATCCCCCAAATAAGTTCCCAGAGCAGTACCAGGAGTGACCCCTGAGTACCATCCAAACCTAATATATACACTCAGTTCTTAGAGGAGGAGATAAATAAACATCTGCTCCACCTGTATTCCAGACTTCTCAGCCAACTGGAAATTTCATCAATACCTTTCATGGTCATTGTGTTGTCAGTCATCACGGACACATTCTGTCCTACCCTGAATTCTGCACACTATTCACCATGCTCAAATATTTTTTGCCTCGTCTTGGTGCTTCAGATTGTTATTGCGCCTTCTTACCTATCACTTCCCACGGGAGTTCTTGAAAAATGGCTAATTCCAGTTCAACAAGTCATTGGAAACAGGCAGTCTTTGGAATAGGTAATCTATTCATCACAGCTTGCCTCAAATACAATGGAGGAAAAAAATGGACACAGGAATTATCTGCCAGTCCTCTAATACTGTTACTGCCTCTTAGGAGGATGATAAATAGCCAGGAAAAAAGAAGCTAAAGATATTTCTAGATAGCCCAGTTTCTGCTAGCACCTTCAAATTTTTCTGTACCCTCTTTATAGCGACATTTATAAAGTCAATGTGAATATAAAGTCACTATTAAATTCTTAGTTGTAAAATTATTGTCATTCATTTTACTATTGGCTTATATTTGGTTTACTTATTAAATTCTTAAAAGTATCATATAATTTTTATCCATTTTACAGATGAGGAAAAACAATAACATATAACTTGTTACTGAGGTAATAAATATCCCAGATAGTAAACTATAGAGACAGAATTTTAACCAAATAGTCTTCCTTAGACTCTATGTGAAAATATTTCTAATTTCAGCTCAGTCATTAAACGAGGTTTAAAGGGGAAAAAAGAAATCAGCTATTTTATTCTACTACCCATACCGTTAATCATGGTTAATTAATCATTAAAAACCATTTTTCTGAGACAGAAAGTAGAAAAGTCATTCAAAATTAGTGAACATAAAACACTGATTTAAAGCTATGTATATAATTTTCAAGAAATAAATAAAAATCTCATTATCATTAATTCATTTATCCACTGGCAAAATCTCTTTTCTTATGTCTACAAAAGGAAGAAAACAGATTGACACTAATAAGCTGCTTTTTGTTTTTCATTGTAGTTTATTTGAAATGAAGACTCATGAATTGAATTGATAAGAAGTAAATTAACATATAAGAATATGAAGCAGAATGTATTTACACAAAAAGTGACTGTTGGTGAAGTAAACTGCTAAAGTCAACAACAATCACAAGTAATATTTTGAAGACAAATTACTGGAAGTATATAGAATGCATGTTCATTATATATATTTAGTCTCTCTTATATTTGTCTGGAATATACCATAAATAAAAGTAAAGCAGATATGGAAAAATCATGTTGGACATAAATACAAGTACAATGGCATGAGCTGACATTATTTGATTTCAAAAATTAACCCAATCTTAAAATAATGTCTCAGAGTGTTAGACTGGGACATTTGGGGGCTATGGGAACAGAATGAACCACACCCAGCGGTGCTGGTCCCTGTGTGCTGCCCCTAGCTCTATGCACCATATAGTGCCAGAGATTGAACCATAGTCAGTTGAATGCAAGGCGAGCACATTTACCACTCTGGTAGCTCTCTGGCCCCAGAATCAGTTTTTTTTCCTAACAAATTCTCAAATATCTAGTTTTGTTACAAGGTCTGCAATTTCACCACCCGCTCTTCATCAGCCACTTCCACACAGATTTTCCGACCACTAATCTTTTTAGAGAAGGCTTCCCCCCCCAGCAACAGATGTTCTCTGTTCTCTGGCAAATATTGCTTGCTGGATCTACCATGCTGCTCTCAGTTGGGGAGGTCTGAGCAAGCACAAGTTCATCCTATGCCTTTTTATTTCTTTTTGCAGTGACAAGGATTGGACCCAGAACTTCACTTATGCACATGTGCTTTTACATTGCACCATGAACCCCAGCCCTTTATCCTAAACGTTTGGACGTTATGCTTAGGGATGCTCTAATTATCTTCAATTTTAGTTGCATTGACCCCATCAAGGACAATATAGTTAGGACTCAAGGTCAAGGAAAATACAGTTAGGACTCAAGATCTTCCAAAGGTATGGAATCTCAAGGGATACTGAGCATTCATTAAAGTGAGACCCTAAAAAGTTCTCTAGCTTCAAATTAATTGTGAACCAGGAGTAGTTTGCCTCTATAGGTCATAGCTTAGAGGAATGGCTTGGTGGAAACAGCAGGGAACAAAGAAAAATAAAGTGAGAATTGAGAGATAAAGGGTTGAGAAAAGAGAGTCCCTTTTGGACTCTTTCCATTCTGCATGGAAAGTCATGTAGATTCTAGATTCATAGTTTAGGCAATCTTAGTTACATAGATTATAGGGGTTCTAGACTAAAAGCTTTTCCATACAGTGATTTGAAGCAATTTTTATAGGGGAGGGAGATCTTTACCCAGAAGTGCTCAGGGCTTAGTCCTGACTCCATTCTGTGTTCAGGGATCTCTCCTGGTAGGGCTCAGGAACAATATGGGGTCCTAGATGATCAAACCCAGGTTGGCCAGGTGCAAGACAAGTGACCTCCCCCACTTACTATCTCTCCAGCCTAGAAGCTAATTATTTAAAAAACAAGCAATTTTTAATTCAACATTGAAGAATGTACTTAAATAAAAATTCATATATTGTGTTGTTGCACAACTAAATAATAAACTACACTAGAGGTAAAAAGCTAGCATGAACAATGTAAATAAATAGTAAGCATAGATCCAAAAAGGTCACACATTGGAATTGCAAGAACTGTCCTATGAAATGTAATGATATTTATGATTTTTAAATTATTTACATACTTTTAAGAAAAAGTTTGAAGACATCATTGGTGAACAATGAACTTTAAACAAAGTGCCACAGCAGAACTAAAGAAGAACTTACAAAATGTCTCCAAATTAAGATATAATAACTAAAATTAAAGCTTAACAGCTTAAGGAGCTGAAGCAATAGTTCAATGGGTAGGGCTTTTTGCCTTGCATGCGGCTGGCCTGTGCCGACCCGGTTCCATCTCCGACATCCCATATCATCCCTCAAGCACCCCAGGAGTAATTTCTGAGTGCAGAGCCAGGAGTAACCCCTGAGCATTGTCAGGTGTGACCAAAAAAAGCAAAAAAAAAAAAAAAAAAGCTTAACAGCTTATAAATGCCTATTTGAATTTCTAGAACACAGCACAGACAAAAGAAAATTCTGGTGAGGTCATGGGGAAACAGGAACTCCCATACATTGCTGGTGAGAAGATAAAATGGTACAGTCTCTTTGGGGTATAGTTTGGTTGCTGTTTAAACTAAACATAGCCTAATAAGATCAAAAAATAGCATTCCTTGGTATTTACCCAAAAAGTTCAAAACCTGGGTCCACACAAAATCTCTATCTTCATAATTATAACAGCTTTGTCCATAATCGCCAGTGCTCAATAATAACCAAGATGTACTACAGTAAGTAAATGGGTATATAATAGCATATTATATCCAGATGCAAATATAAGTTAGCGCTAAAAATAAATGTGCTTTCCTTTGCTTTTTTTTTTTGCTTTTTGGGTCACACCCAGAGATGTTCAGGGTTTACTCTTGGCTCTACACTCAGGAATTACTCCTGGCGATGCTCTGGGGACCATGATGTCGGGATCCAACCCAGGTCAGCCACGTGCAAGGCAAATACCCTACCCGCTGTACTATCACTCCAGCCCCATAAATGTGCTTTCATACCATAAATATACATGAAGGAAACTTAACACTCATAGCATTGAAAGAAATGAGCCAATCTAAACACACTGCACACTCCATCTTTCTAACAATATAAGCTCAGCTGTGGTGCCTGTTTTCATCTACTGCTTTCGACTCCTGTGCACCCATTCACCACAGCCAAAGCCATGACCACGAACAGATTCAATTCAAAGCCCTGTTGTGGCTACTTCCCAACCCCTAGTCCCTGCCCCGATTATGGCACATACACAGAAATGGCAAATATAAAAATATGGAAAAGGTGGGCGCTTCAACACTTCAGAGCCCATCCAGGAGGGACGCTGACCTCAAGACCAGATTAACGAGCAAAATGAGTTCGGGCCCAGGTAGGAGCCGCTCCCAGAAGCGGAAATCACTGGGAATTTCATCAGAAGGAGTTGGAGGTCGCCCCTTCCCCTCTCCATTTTGTCTGAGCCTGGTAGCCCCGCCCAGGAGCTGACCTGGGGTGACCAGCCATAGCATGCAAAGCCTCACACGCAGCTGGGAGAACTGGAACTCGGCTCTTCCCTAGCTCAGCTGACCATGAGGTCCCCCAGGAGGACAGATGGGTTTTGGATGTTGGCCCATCACCTCTGGGGGTCCCAGAAGCAGTCGGATGAGACTCCGCCCACCACATTAGCCACCATTTTCACTGTCCAGACACTGCAGCACATCAGAATCCACCCAGGAGGGATGCTGACCTCAAGACCAGATTAACAGAGCAAAATGAGTTTGAGCCCAGGTAGGCAGCTCCCTGAAGTGCGAATCACTGGGAATTCATCAGATGGAGCTGGGATCACCCTTCCCCTCTCCATTTTGTCTTATCCCGGTAGCCCCACGCAGGAGCTACCCTGGGGCAAGCAACCATAGCATGCAGAGCCTCACACGCAGCTGGGAAAACTGGAACTCGGCATCTTACAAATTAACAAATATTGCCTTCATTCAGAAGAAAAATAAAGGTTTAAGATGCAACAATAAAAGAAAGAGAATAATACATATGTATCTATATAAACATTGCTTGTATTAAAGAGCAATAATAATATGATTGTGAAAAGTAGGGGAAAGAAAAAGAAGAAAAGATGAAAAATGGTAGCACTCTTCTACATCAGGAGGGGATAAATGTGATGAAATAACATGAAGACCTTTGCATTTTCTAAGAGGATTAAAGATACTCATTAACTTCTAACTTTGATAAGGTCAGACTGAATAAAATCTAACTATACCTTATTTATATGCAACACATCTAACACATAAACATTCAGTAAACTTGAAATTTAAAGATAGAAAAATAAACCAAATAAGTCTGGGATTTGGTGACTCAGAGGCAGAGTTCATGCATTGCATGTGTGAGGTGGTAAATTTAATCCCTTGCTCTGTACACACCACACAGAAACACACACACAGACACACACATGTACATACTGGCAAAATAACCATATTATAAACAGACAAAATAGAATTTATGACAAAAACTATTACTAGAGAAAAGATGTTACTGAAAATGATGCCATAAGTTCATCAAAAAGTTATTGAAATTTTAATGTATAGATAAACAATAGGTCTCAAAACAAAATGAAAATTAGCAAAGATCTATATGGAAAGATATATCAAATCATTGTGGAAATTTTACCATATTTCTGTATTTAATAAAATAGACCAAAATTCACTAAAAACATAGAAGATATAAAGTATTAAAGATTAATTAGATAAAATATATGTAGCAAATGAATTACTCCATAGTGCATTTTTACTGTGCACAGCATATTTATGAAAAGTAATCACTTGGAACCACAAAAAATGTTTTAGTAAATTTCAAAAGACAAATCACACCAAACACATTTTCTGACTCAATGTGATTAACAAAACTACAAGAACATAAAGAGATATAGAATTTTCCTGAACTCATTTAATTAAGAAATAATCTAAAATCTTGAAACAAAAGAGAAATTGCATTACAATAGCTGTAGATGGGGTGGGATTAGAGTTTAGCAATAGAGCACTTGCCTTTCATGCATCCTGGGTTCAGTCACTGCATCATCATCATCATCATCATCATCATCATCTGTTGGATTACAGGCTTAGCTAGCTTGGGAGCTTTGCTCACAGCTTAATGTATTTACATGTTCTTAAAAAGGTTCATTCTAATGAGATCTCTCTTCTACGTAAACACTGATAGAGTGTGTGGCAGTTACAGAAGTCACCTTGACTCTGAATAACTTCTGACTTATTATATATCTACTAAGACTTCTATTTTCTAGCTTGGGCACAGCTCCTCTTTATACCCACTTCACCCAGCGTGGGACAGCTAGAATTTACCAGGAGACTGCCACCCTGGCTACGCTGAGACTATCTTTAAGATTATAGGAAGGATCTTACTAGTTTGCCCTCATGCAGGTGAGTGTGACTATTTCAGTATATGGAGAGCAAGATACTCAGAATCACCCTAGTGCAGATAATAAATAATTAGGACCTTGTGGGTACCATCTAAATTACATGAAGTGCATGAAATTAAGATGTACTACTTTATATAGAGAGAGAGAGAGAGAGAGAGAGAGAGAGAGAGAAAGAGTTTACTCAAGAGATAATCTCAGAGGAAGATATTAGTCTTTGGCATACTCCTTTGTTTATACCTATAATAGGGTGTGACACCGCCCTTCTACACTCTTCTACTATCTAGAAGCTGTTTAGGGTTATTTGTTGACAGTACCCTCCCTGTCAACAGTTAGGATTACTTTGGTATATATAAGGGGACTGACTTGAGGCACTCATCCCTTCTTTTGAGTAGGACTCCTCTCTGGTAGGATTCTCTTTGGTGGGAGACTTGGGCTCTCTTGTATGGTCTAAGCTCTGACCAGAGCTAGATAGTTTTTCATTAAATTAGATTGCAGTGGTAGAGCTTTTGTACTATTAAAAGTCTTTTTGGAATTGTGCCCTACTTGTGAGTTTTCATCTGTTCCCGGTGGCCTCAGAGGTAAAACTTCTGTCCTGGTACTATTGGGGACCCCAGCAGCTGCTCCCCAACAATCATCATCATCATCATCATCATCATTAATAGAACAAAATAAATACAACTGGAAAAAATTTACTGAATTACAACAGAAATACTAAAAACAATACTACACCCTAAAATGTATTTGACTATAAATACTACAAATATATTCTACATATATACCCTACAAGTTTATTATATTTCTATAGAAGTACATAATGCTAAACTTATAACTTTAAATATATTTTAATATCATATTTTATATATCATATTTATATGTAACATTATATTTTAAAATAATATATATCACTTGTATCACTTGTTTTCCGTTGATCATCAATTTGCTTGAGCGGGCACTAGTAACATCACCATATGTCCTATCACATGCTAGTGTAACTCAAGGGCATCTGCTAGCTCCAGGAACATGAAGAGCCTCAAACCATTCCATCAGGTCATGGGAATGAGATCTATAACTGTTACTGGTATTTGGCATATAAAATATCACATGGGTAGCTTGCCAGGCTCTGCCGTGCGAGTAGAATACTCCTGTAATCACCTCTAATCTTGAGCATTTATTGATGAACCAGGCTTGTGATCAGATCATCTTCTGGGTGGAGCTCTGATGAGTAGGGAGTCCAGATGTGGGAAATGTCGGCCCTCATGGTGTGGGGTTTCTCTGACTTATTGCAAGGCTCTGCTGGGGTGGCGGGCCAGGGTTAGAATCCGTCTTTCCTCCCGGGTGCCTCGTGATCAGCTGGGCACAGGGAGAGATGGTAGCAGCTCTGCCCCACATATGTGAGTCTCTGGATCAGCAAAACCTAAAATTATATTTTACATAAGTTTTCAGTTAAAACAATACTTAGAGGAAAAATACATTAACTTATATATTAACAAAAGGTCAAGCCTATATTTTAAGAAGCATTAAGGAGTTGGGAGAGTAGTATAAAGGAGTAGAGCATATGCCTTGTGTGCACAAGACCTTAAATGTGGTCCTGATCCCTAGTGACCCCTGGATACCACTGAGCTGACCCTCTTTTCTTAGAGCATGACCGCATCTAAGCAGCCCAGCATTGTTGGTCCTGGAGCTTGCCCAGGCACTGAATCACCAGACGTGCACTCACCCACCCAGACTGGCTTCCAAACACCTCTTAGTCTCCTCTGAGAAAGAAGGACCACCACCTCCACCACCACCACAAAGAAGTTTTCTAAAAATTCAGCAAAATAAACACAAAAAAATAACGAAAATAAGCTTAAAGTCAATAATGTTCAAAACAAGTAGAAAGAGTGATCATAGCTTCAAACATTAGATTTGTGGAAAAAATTATGAAAATAGACTTATGACAAAAAGGATTAAAACTAATTTCATAGTTACAAAATCCTGCTATCAGAAATAACAAAGGAAATCATACTGAAGATGCACCAGTACTAAAAAATATAATTGAGGAATTTAAAGAATACATAAATCTAGTAAATTTGAAATTTGGATAAAATAGGGAATTTAGTAGAAACTAACTTCCACTAAAATTGACTAAAACTTGGAAATAATATAATCAATACATGTATGCTAATGTAACTGAAGATCATTAGAAATAATTGAAAAATAGTAAAAATATCTTTTGCCCCAATTCCATCTCTGTTCGATGTTTCCATAAGAAACAGATAGAATGCTCTCCAACTCCTACAGAGCCAGCGTGATCAAAGATATAAGCCAATGTCTTTCATAAAAATAAAAGATAAATTTCTAGGGTTGAAAGATAGTCTAGCAAGTAGAGTGCTTGTCAAAAATTTAAAAATTTTTTAAATTTTTCTTTTTGCTTATAGATTTTTTCTCAGTCACAATGAAAAGATTAACAATTTTTTTTCTGAAATTAAAATTTATTCTAAAACATATATAAAAAAATAGAATAACCAAGATACCTTTAAGGGACAATGTTAAGAATTTAAGATTCTTCTCATAGGAAGAAAACTTAAAAAATGGATATATCTGGGTAACATCGGCATCACTGAAGGACTAAGGAACAGGAGAGCTTCATTTTTGAATGGAATGAAATACAAAAACTATAGAAGAAAGAAACAGAGCAGGCATACAAAGAAAAGCTATTTTGCCTATGACTGTTTTATAATGATTGTCTTTTCAGAGAATAAAATCTGTGAAATGAAACAAAAAAAGAATTTAAGATTCTATATTAATCTAAAAACTTATTTGAATAGAGAAATCTTCTCCTTTTGCTTAGTTTTATTTTTATTACAAACTGATATCCAATAATTCCCTCCCAAAAAGGCAACCCAAAGATCAAACTGCAAATATTTATCTTCATACAAATATTTATTTTCATAAAATAGCATCTTAATAGTGATTTTAAGCAAATGCAAAAGATAATTATCAATGAGAAACTGTTAGGAAATAAACAGGAGCAAACTGGACAATAAATAGAACAGGAGAGCCTTTTATTTCATTCATTAATATTGGTTATTAAGTGATTATCAAATAGCTAAGTATTTTTAAAAAATATAACAGGTTTTATATCTTACATATAGTTCTTAAAGTATTTCTGGAACATAATACAGACATCTGAAGTTAGAGTGGATTTGTGTATAGTTTGCTTTCGAATTGTGTGGTATTTGAAAGTAACACTCATATAAAAATAAAAATATGAAGAGAATGGATATGGAAGCAAAATAAAAATATTTTACATTACAAGTGTCAGCAAAATGCATAAAAGCAAATAAATCACCTATGGCTTTTATTTTTCAAGTGACAAAACCAATGTTGTTGATATAAACCATCACTGTATCACTGTATCACTGTCTTCCCATTGTTCATCGATTTGTCACAAGCAAGTGTAACCCAAGAGCATCTGCTTGCTCCAGGGACAGGAGGAGCCCGAAACCATTCTTCAGGTCAAGGAACTGAGGTCCATAATTGTTACTAGTTTTTGGCATAACAGATAAATAAAACACGGGTAGCTTGCCAGGCTCTGCCGTAGGTAGTATAGTCTCAATAGAAGGCGCTCATCTCGAGCATTTACTGATGAAACTTAAAGGGGATATAAACCATAGGTTTCCAAAAAGTGTGATCACCAGAATGGCAACAGTGGGTACCTGGTGTCTTGTGAGAAATATTATCTAACACTCTGCCTCACAACTACTGATGGGTAACTCTGGGAATGTAACACAGTAATCTATATTTCAATACAGCCTCCTGGGAGCCTGATGCTCTTTAACTATGAGAACAGCTGACCCATTCCAAACCACACTGCACTCAATGATTACTTATGGAAATGGACAACTGCATGTAATGTTGATTATAGGGATTAAATACACAGAAGCAATTAGGGAGGGGGAAAAGGAGACATTTAAAGCAGTAGTTTTGACTAGCATAAAAGAAAAGCTTTATTTTGCCAAGATAGACTTAACATGAATATCTGTTTACTAATTTCACAAAATTCTATTCTCCATGAAAATGAAAAGTTCCATTACTAAAAATAATTTTTAAATACTGTAAGATTTATCAATAACTATAAGAGATCTTTTTCTTACTTGTAATAGAATAATTTAAAAACTATATGTTGAGCCAGAGAGATTGCTCGGGGTAAGGCCCTTGCTTTACATGCAGTTCAACTCTGGTTCAATGCAACCCTGGTTGGGTACTAGCATCATATATAGTTTACCAAGCACTGCCAGGAATAAGCTTTGACTACCACTGGGGGAACCCCCACACCATGAGGGCTGCCATTTTCCACATCCGGATTCCCCACTCATCAGAACTCTACCCAGCAGAAGAGCTGATCACAAGCCTGGCTCTTCAGAGACCCACCCTACAGCAGTCTTTTTTCAAGCCCAGCCCAGGTATGCCTGATCCAGACACCCAAATACATGGGGCAGAGCTGCTACCGGCTTTCCGTGTGCCCAGCTGATCATCAGGTGCCCAGGAGCGAAGGCGGGTTCTAGCCCTGGTCTGCCACCCCAGCAGAGCCTCGCAAGAAGCCAGAGAAACCCCCACACCATGAGGGCCGCCATTTTCCACATCTGGACTCCCCACTTATCAGAGCTCCCCAGCAGAAGAGCTGATCACAAACTTCGGCTTACGTGGCTACTTTGCAACCACACAGTTCATCAATAAATGTATGAGATGAGAGGCGACTACAAGAGTATCCCACCCACATGGCAGAGCCTGGCAAGCTACCCGTGTTGTATTTGATATACCAAATACCAGTATATTTGGTATACTGACCAGGTCCCATGACCTGATGAAATGGTTTGAGTCTCTTTATGTTCCTGGAGCGAGCAGATGCCCTTGGGCTACACTAGCATGTTACACGACATGTGAAGATGTTACTGGTGCGTGCTCGAGCAAATCGATGATCAACGAGAATACAAGTGATACAAGTGATACCACTGGGTGTGATCCCCAAAAGTTTATATTTGCTTTACTGTCATTGAAATGAAATATATCATTTAGCACATGAAACCACATTGTTGTTTCTAGATTATTTTAGAATAAAAATTTTAAGGTCATCCAATACTTTTAAAGTATGTTTCAAAAAAATCCTTAAGTACCTAACTCCAATATTTAGAACTAAATCCCATTTCTGGATAACAAAATTTTCTCATTTTCTCCTATTTGTTTCACTCAGCCTTACTTACCTAATCACCATGTTCACATCTATCATATAAAATGACAGATTTCCAACGAAAAGCTCAGTAAACACACACAGTAGTCAACCTTAATTGTAAACAATCACAAAACAAATGTTAAAGCATTTCTACCAATGTGAAGCGCTGTGGGAAATTTTCTCCTAGTATTGTGGATGATTATTATGAACAAAATAAATGAGGTAAGGTAATGTTACAATAATGATCTGGAACTGTGAGTCAAATGAGTAAGATTAAAGGCACAAAGAAACTCTTCTTAATAAACAAGCAGATAACTGCTGGAAAGAAAAATATGTTCCTTGCTCGAAATTAACTGCCAAACATTCTCAACCTACACAAAGCTGTCATAAAGGACATCTAAATCTGTCCTTGTTTGTAACATGTGTTGTGACAAGATTTGACAGTTTATCAAAGAACTATAATTGCCATCTAAACATCTAGCATTTTGTCAACTGCAAGTGTGTTTAGTGAAAGCATTTATTTTACTTAAAATACAACAAGCACTCTTCTCTACTTTCAGAAAGAATTGACAGTATTTCTTTTCTCCTTAGCTGATCAAATGGCAACAGGACTCTAAATGATTTCTGCTGGAATTGTGAAGGGTAAAAAAAAAATCAGTAAAGTAAGAAACTGATACCAAGTTATACATAAATATACTGGATTTTGACTCAAAAGACCTTGAAAGCACAATTCTCACAAATCTGTAGAGATGACATTTAAATATTCTTTCTTGCCTCAGGAAGAAGAAAGATAAGGCATTTTCTATACTACAATTTTCGTTTCCAGAGTAATTTATTAAGAACTCTGTCTTAAGCAGAAATAAAGTACTGTTCAGTAGGCATCATTCTTACCTTTAAGTCTTATCAGAAAGTCGATAATATTGCCCTTTTTTGGTCTACAGAGACCAAAGAAATCATGACCTAAATCCCTTACCCTTATGAGAGATTCATGAAACTGAAATGTCAAAGTAATGAAGATGTTTCTATAACAGTACTGATTGATCATATGTTTCTGGGGTAAAAGTAATAAATTTTATTTCATTTATCTATTTCTTACTGGAGTAAACAGTGCTCAGGATGCCCGAAGAAGGGAAACTAAAGATCCTGGGCCAGGCAGGCCAGTGATTCATTGCAAAGGTCTGAGGGTGTTTGCTGCTCAGGTCCTGTGGTTCTGGGCTTACCAAGGCTGCACCAGGCTGGTTCTGGGGCCTCCTCAATTATACCTGTGATGCTTAGGGAACCATGTGGTACTGCAGTTCCGACCTGGGATAATCATGTGTGAGCATGCAGCCTAACCATGATACTGCCTCCCAGACACTGTAACATTTTTAAAGAAAAGGGTTTTTTTCTGGTCTTATATTTACAGTCTTTTTATCATTATTTGATAAGTAAGAATAGTTTTATAATTTTTTAAATTAAAAAAGTTTCTTTTTTAAATTGTGTACATTTTTACATTTTCCTTCATAATTCCCAGTAAACTTCAGTGAAAAGAACTAGAAGTGAAATCATGATAGAGGCCCTATTTGAAAACACAGGAATTACATGTTCTACCCTGCAATTCGCCTCTAATTAGCTGTTAGATCCCAGTCAAGTTGCTCATTTCTTTGGGCTTCACTTAGCTCCCCAATTGGGATGTTAGACTGGGTGGTCTCTAAGACCATTTCCATCTTTAACTTTTCATGATTCTAGACAAATCCCTGGAACTTTGTTTGAGGTGCTGCAAGATTCAGAGCAAAAATAGCAGCAAGAGAAAAAAAATCTCCTACTTAACACCTCACAGAAAATTCAACTAACTATGAGTTTTTAATGTTTATATTAACATTCAGTTCCTATTTAGGTAATATTAAGTCTATTTAAAAATCTGTTTTGTTTTTCTTTAAAAATTGAAGAATGTGTGACACATTGAGAACACTAAGAGAAAAATCATCTTAATTGAAGCTGCAAGTATTTTTTGAGTGCTTCTAATTTAAGCCACAGAATTTTCTTTAGAAATCACTGTATATAGTCTGGTTGAGGATGAGAACTACTGGGTATAGGTGATCTGTAGATTGATTGGAAAAAAAGATGAATGGAGGCTTATATACAAACATGTGGGCATGCACTGTCAGCCCTTAGGAGTCGGAATAGAGAAGAAAAGTGTGCTGATGTCATGGAGAGATATGATTAGATCAGAACAAGGGTAGTGTGATGTCACTTTTTTGACATAATTGCTTATAATACATTCATTAATATAAACGTACTTTATTATATGAAATAAAAGCAAATTTATCAGCTAAAAATACTTTTTCTAGCAAAGTTGATGTCTCGCAGATGATGTCAAGTTTTACCCTTTTTGTTACTTATCTCATTCCTTAGTCCAGTCCTGACCTCCTCCTAACCATGAATACAACCCACTGGGCAAGTTCTATCTGAGAAGTGATTTTTTTTTTCAGCTGAATCACATCATCATAGAACTGAATGATCTATATTTGACACCTCTGTTGCAGGACTCCTCTAAGAGCCTCTGCATCTGCCCTGGATTGCCTCCTGCAGGTCACTTCGTAGATAGGGGGTAGACTAAATGTGGCAGTTTATCTGACCATGTATTCTATACTGGCTGGTATAAATATTCTCTCATGCTACCACAATCATTGTGGGACTAGCTAGATCTTACCAGCATATTTGCCTGGCCATGTTGGATCTCTAAGTAATTAGACCAGAGAGAAATGCTGTTTGCCTCCAAGCAAGCAAGCATGGCTCCCTGATAACTCAAAGGCAACTAAAATACAAAACTACCGTGAAGTAGACGAGACTCTTGTGAAGGCTTGGAGAAATACTTAACTGGCATTAGTTAAGTATTATAAGCAATTATGTCAAAAAAGTGACATCACACTACCCTTGTTTTGATGTAATCATATCTCTCCATGACATCAGCACACTTTTCTTCTCTATTCGGACTCCTAAGGGCTGACAGTGCATGCCCACATGTTTGTATATAAGCCTCCATTCATCTTTTTTTCCAATCAATCTACAGTCTTTGGTACAGAGATATGCCATCTCAGAAACCCCCTTCTCTACCCTATAAGGCATTTCCAGGCAGACCTTGGCTCAAAACATTAGCATATAATAGGGCCTAGGTGAGGTGCTGAGAGAAATTACCTGAGGGCATTTGACCCTTCCTGCTTTCCATAATAGTGGGAGGTCTGAGTTGCAGGGGTATAAAACCAGCCTGCTTCTCTCTCTCTCTCTCTCTCTCTCTCTCTCTCTCTCTCTCTCTCTCTCTCTCTCTCTTGGACTCTCTCTTTTTTGGGCTCTCTTTTGGGGCTTGCACTCTTCTTGGGAGTCTTGTCTTTGTCTCCTCTTTACAGGGCCTTAACACGTGGTGGCTGCCATCTTGACCTACATGTGGCTGGAGTTTTAGCCGGGAATCCTAAGCATAGGGTTTTTTCTACTGCTGACTTATATGCCTGAACCTGTGAAGTAAAGCCTTTTAAAACTGCATCGGATTCCTGAGTCTTAATCCATTCCCGCCAGCTTCAAGATAGAAGGGAACTTGCTTTCAGCACTGTCGGGGACCCCGGAGGCGTTCCCGACATCTGGTGTCCCTGGCTCAGCACCCCTGCACACCTCTATCATTATTCTATCACAATTTGTTGCTAAAATGCAGTCCTCTTCCACTCTTTGTCTCTTTATTTCAGCCCCTAGAGCACTTTGATAATATAAGATCTATATTATCAATAATGAGTAATTTATTGTCAAATATACTCATTTTATAGCAAAAATAATGAAAATCTGAACCATACATTTTAGATGGCAATAAAATATGACTGTCCTCTATTGTTCTGCTGCCCAACAGCTTCCCTTCCTCTCCGAAGATCATCTTATGCATTCTTTTTGTGACTGAGTTTTATACATTTAAAATATACTGAAGATATTTCCATATGATTAAACATAAATAAGTCTCTCTGGTGACTTTTGTGTAATATGCAATACATATTTTGGTAACTCACCTATTGAGGAGTTACCTATTGATTCATCAACCTAATAGATTGATGAGCCTATTAGGTTCAGATTTTGCTTTTATAACAACTTTAGAGCAGTTACTATTTGTAGCTCATCATCTATATGCTATTTCAATACCTGAAATACACAATACCTTTGGAAATCTTGACTGAAAAAATCTGGTAATAGATACCTTTATCAATATATTTGAGGGCACTGTGGTATTTATTCTGAGTAGAATTCAAAAAGGAGGCACATTGAGTCAACGATCATATGAAAACGCTTCCTTGCTGTATATACACATGTATACCTTCTAATAGTTACCATTTATTTTTAGACCACCTGATGTGTGAAAACCATTAGCATTTTGATAATAAACATTTTCCATAGTTTTATTAGTTTTTTTTCTTGTGGATTTCCTATCTGTACCACTTTTAAACTTTAAAATACCTTTTCTCCTCCTCTTCTTTCTCTTCCTCCCCCTCCTCCATTTGGCAGAGCCAAGTATTATACTTAGGATCTCATATATGTAAGGCAATTGCTCTGCACCCCCCAGTCCCAGAGCTAATAGTTTTTTTTCATCGGCATGCAAAAGAAAGGAATGAAAGTTTATGCTATGACCATTATTTTCTTGTTTCTTTAAACACTCTGACCTCCCTGGTCCAGGAAAAGCTTTTCTCTTCCAGGGTCTAATGTTTTAAAAATGTTGTCTAATCTGTCTGTTTTGTTTCAAACTGACAACTCTGAAATCAATAAACCATTTAGTTTGTATTAGCACTAACTTAGCATAAGATTTCTCTCCCTTACAAAGGCAGGTGTGCCCACTGTAAGCAGGAAGAGTCACAGGAGACATTCACTCCAGTACCCCTTAAATATTTAGGGGGTGAAAGCTGGAGGAGGCCAGAGTTGCTGGCAGATAGGTGGGTGGTGGTGGTGGTGGTGGTGAGGTTCTGGTGGGGAATAATAAAATTTAGGGAGAAATTGCCTAGCTCTGAAGTAGGCTCATCTCTTTGAGATGCAAACCTAAGCTCTTTGGAGAAAGAGATGCACCATACAGATGCAGAAATTGAAGATGAGTGTAGTGAAATGTCGGGGAATGGTGCTGGGGTCCCCAACAGTGTCAGGACAGAAGTTCTCTTCTACCTCCAAGGACGCCAGGGAACAGATGAAAACTCAAGAGTCCAGTGCAGTTCCAAAAAGGGTTTTAATAGTACAAAAGCTCTTCCACAGCACTCCAATATAATGAACAAACTCTAGCTCTGGTCTGAACTTAGACCATACAAAAGAGCCTAAATCTCCCACCAGAGAGAGAGGATCTCACCCGAGCTGAGTCCTACCCAGAAGAAGGAGCAAAAGACCAAAGAGCAAAAGGCCAAAAGCAAAAGGTCGAGGAGCTAAAAGCAACAGGAGCCAAAAAGCCGAAAGCTAAAAGGCCCAAAGTCAAAGCGAAAAACCCAAAGCCGAAGGGGTCTCAAGTCAGTCCCCTTATATACACCAAAGTATCCAGGGAGGGTCATGTCAACAAAGAACTCTAATCAGAGTGTAGTGCCACACCCTATTGCAGGTATAAACAAAGGTTAGCCAAGGTCTAATCCTTTCTACGGAGATTATCTCATGTAAAACACTGGAGAGAGAGAGGGCTGATATAAAGTAATACATCTTAACTTCATGAGCTTCATGTAATCTAGATGGTACCCACAAGGTCCTTCTCATTATTATCTGCACCAGGGTGATTCTGAATATCTTGTTCTCATGTACTGAAAGGGTCGCACTCGCCTGCTTAGAGCAAACTAGTATGATCCTTCCTATAGTCTTCCTATAGTCTCAACGTAGCCAGGATGGTAGTCTCCTGGTAAATTCTAACTGTCCCACGCTGGGTGCAGTAGGTATAAAGAGGAGCTGTGCCCAATCTAGAAAACATAGAAGTCTTAGTAGATGTATAAGTCAGAAGTTATTCAATCAAGGTGACTTCTGTAACTGCCACACCCTCTAGCAGTGTTTACATAGAAGAGAGGTCTCATTAGATTGAAGCTTGGCTTAAATAGATTAAGCTGGGAGTGAGCAAAACAACAAAACTCCCAGAATAGCTAAACCTGTCCTCCAATAGTGGACCCCTCAGAAGAGAAGCTACAGAAGAATTTCAAGGTCCTTGTGTGGTTAGGAAAACACCATCAACAGTGCAAGACTTTTCGGTGACAACATCTGGATTAATTTTTATGTACGCAGCTAACTCCAGGCCAAAACCATTGGAAGAATTGCATCTAACCTCCTCCCCAAAGCCACTCCAGGTTTGCTCTTTCAAGCTCCTGTTCTCTGTTAAACACATACCTATTTATCTCTGAGACATTTTCCACTCTGGAGAGGCCTATGTTCTCACATGTTTCTAAGTAAAAGTCTTCTAATAAAAACTCAGTCCTGGGGCCGGAGAGATAGCACAGCGGGTAGGGCGTTTGCCTTGTGCTGGGCCGACCCTGGTTCGATTCTCGTTATCCTATGTGGTCCCCCAGCACCGCCAGGAGTAATTCCTGAGCAAAGAGCCAGGAGTAACCCCCTGAGCATTGCTGGATGTGACCCAAAAAGCAAAATAAATAAATAAATAAATAAATAAATAAATAAATAAATAAATAAATAAATAAATAAAATAAAACCCTCAATCCTGTGCTTCAAATCATAATGCCCAAAGGAGACAGAAAGAAGAAAAGTGCCTGCCTAGGGCATTTTTATAGAGGTAGCCTAGGGAAGGGAGGGCGCAGTGTGTGGGGAGGGGACATTGGTGGTGGGAAATGTACACTGGAGAGTGGGGAGGGGATGGTATTGGAACATTGCATGACTGAAACCCCATCCTGAACGACTTTGTAACTGTGTATCTCATGGTGATTCAATTAAAAACAAAAACAAAACCCTCAATCATGAATAACCTTGTAATTTCATAATTCCTGGTGATTCAATTTAAAAAATGAATAAACTTATTTTTAAAAAACTATCTTGCTTCACTGAATAAATACAGTAAAAGTAGGTGTCTTTAGGGCAGGGGGTGCAGCCTCTAAAGCCACAGGGCAGGCCTTTCCATCACATAATAAAGGAACAATAATGCGTTCTTAGAAGTTTTATATTTTTATGAAGCCAAATTTGTTTAAACAACCCTAGTAACTACTTCAGACAGTAATTTTTAAAAAAAGGTCAATGAAGGAGGATCTCACACTTTGGTTAAAAGTGGGAGGAGAGTTACAAGCAGGCTCTTTGTTATTGGTTTGATTTTTGGGGGGTCATACCTGCAACAGTTCTCAGGGGACCGTATGAACGGAAGGAATTGAACTGGAGTCGGCTGCTTGCAAGGCAAGCGCCTTAACTCCTATGCTATGGTACCAGCCCGGGAAAAAGGAATCTATGAAAGGTGTGGGCGGGGACAGCTTACAGCTGCGCGTGCTGGAAAGAACCCTAACGACTTAGAGTAATGAACGAGCCGGTGAGTAATAAACGGAAGTCCTAAACGTCCAGTCTGCGCTCTGACTTCTGTTCTAGTCTCCGCAGGAGCGGCGGCAAAGCTGGAGGGAAAGTGTCTGGGATCGTGGGCCAAAATGCCAAATATCAAAATCTTCACTGGCAGCTCCCACCAGGATTTAGGTCAGAAATTGCTGACCACCTGGGCCTGGAGCTCGGCAAGGTGGTGACAAAGAAATTCAGCAACCAGGAGACCAGTGTGGAAATTGCGCAGAGTGTGCGCGGAGAAGATGTCTATATTGTGCAGAGCGGTTGTGGCGAGATCAACGACAATCTCATGGAGCTCCTGATCATGATCAATGCCTGCAAGATCGCGTCGGCCCACAGGCTCACAGCCGTCATCCCTTGTTTCCGTATGCGCGGCAAGACAAGAAGGATAAGAGCCGGGCCCCCCATCTCTGCCAAGCTGGTGGCAAACATGCTGTCCATTGCAGGCGCCGACCATATCATCACCATGGACCTGCACGCTTCTCAAATCCAGGGCTTTTTGATATCCCCCGTGGACAATTTATATGCAGAGCCAGCCCCGTCTTGAAGTGGATCAGGGAGAATATTTCCCAGTGGAGGAACTGCACGGTTGTATCCCCGGATGCTGGTGGAGCTAAGAGAGTCACCTCCATCGCTGACCGATTAAACGTAGACTTTGCCTTGATCCACAAAGAAAGGAAGAAGGCCAATGAAGTGGATCGCATGGTACTGGTGGGAGACGGGAAGGACCGGGTGGCCATCCTGGTGGGCGACATGGCTGACACTTGTGGGACTATCTGCCACGCAGCTGACAAACTCCTCTCAGCGGGAGCCACCAAAGTTTATGCCATCTTGACTCACGGAATCTTCTCGGGCCCGGCTATCACCTGCATCAACAACGCCTGCTTCGAGGCTGTTGTCGCTATTTAATACCATCCCCAGGAGGAGAAGATGAAGCATTGCTCCAAGATACAGGTCATCGACATCTCCATGATCCTGGCAGAAGCCATCAGGAGAACTCACAATGGCGAATCTGTTTCCTATCTATTCAGCCACGTCCCTTTATAAGGGAATTGTTCTGTTTTTAAAATAAAATAGAAATGAACAGATGCCCTATGCACTGTTTTCCCTTGCGACTTGAGAAGTTTAGCACTGTTTTCCAGCTTTTTGGTTCACCATTATGGTTTTCTACATTGCATATCAGGTATATAAAAGTTTATTTTAAATTGGAAGGGGAGGGAAACATTGAGAACAATTGCTCGGTTTTCTTATCTGGGTTGGTTGTCTCATGCTGACTTCTTTCATTATTTTGTAAGCCTTGAAACTTTAGCAATGATTCAGTTGCTAAATTCAGACTTTTGAGGGCGCTATGTAAGAGTTACTGGGGACGTTAAGAATACTTCTCATAGAAGGCTTCGGGATTTAATTTGTCTGAACAACTGTCCATGCACCCATGCCAGTCTGATGCCATCTTGCCACCCCCTTACATATTTCCCTTTCTCTTCCCACCACTCACCCCCCCAATTCTTGTCACAAGTTCTCCAAGGTCTCTGCTAAATTTCTTCCAGTCCTGGGCGGCTCCACACCATCTTTGGGCTGACACCTTAGCAAAACAGGACCAGCAGCTTTCAATTTGAATAATTGTCGGAGGTATCCAGGAGTAAACAAGGGCAGGAAATGCATCTTTCAAGAAGACATAGATTATAACATTTGGACTCGTAACTCCAAATTCTCTATTTGCCTGTTTTTCATTTAAATTTATTTTTCATTTATTTTGTAGATAAACATCTAGATCAATTTTCCAGTCTTCTAGAAAACAAAGTTACTTTCATGTTCTCTCTTACGTTTACATTATGTGTTTTTATTGTGGCTTAACCTTAGCTTATTACCACAATGGGAGTACGTTTTATTCTTTTTCAAAAGAATGGAAGCACCTCCCAAGAGGTTTGTCAGAAGACTATGTCAGCCCCAGAGCTAAGTGGGCTGGCAGTTTAGTGCCAGTACCCAAGGACATGCGTTTATTCAGTTGGCTCTGGGACCACCTCGGCCAACATAGCAGCAACTTAGTCTTGCCAGTGATACTTTGGGAAATTGAGGTTCATATCTGACCATTTTCAGGGACTTTCAGGGCTATACTGGGAGATGCTGGGAGACGGTGGGGAAAAAGGGTGTCGTAGTTAACCAGGGTCATCGGGCAACCTAATCCCTGTGCTATTTTCCTAGACAGTAGAATATTTTAGAAGCAGCAATATATTTTGACTCCATACCCACAGTAATATTTTATTGGTTGCTCTGGTTAAAGACAGCAGCTTCAAAATTTTAAATATAAATCTGTTATAATATAGAAGAACAACTGAAGGAAGGTTAAAATTAAATGCCTTATTAAAAGGCACTATATCGCTGCTTCTAAAATACATAGGTGTATTTCTTTTCACTGAGAAAATGCATAAAATTCTAAAGGTGCCTAAAAAAAGTAAAAAAAAAAATAATATTCATATTGCTACCCAATTTCTCATTTGCTCCCACAGGTAATAAGCAAAATGAACCTATCTTTTTTTTCAGTTCTATGAAAATAGTGTTTTAGTGGATGCATTTTGGGCCAGACCAAAATATGCTCAGGAGCTATTCCTGGCTCTGTGATCAGGAGTGACTCTTGGCCATACTCTGGGGATCACAGGCAGTGCCATGTATGGAACCCGGTTTGGTGTGATGCAAGGTAAAGGAATGTTTTTAACTCAAATTTATGTTTGCAGACAAACTATCATTTAAATTTGAGGCTAAAATTAAGATTTTTTATGCACTAAAGGATCCAAAAACTTTACTATCATATCATCTGAATATACTAAAATTATATGTACAACCAAGATGACTAGTTGGCATGAAAGAGATCATGGTAAAAAAAAAGTAAACTGATAGAAAATTAAAAAATAATTTATCATGAAGATAATTTTAGAAGTGATCACATTTAAGAAAAAATGCATCAAAATTAAAACAAATTATTTAAAAATCTGTAACTAGAATTCTACACCACACCCATGGGAGACTAAGAGGAATATGGATTAGTCTGAATCTATTACGGATTGGGGCTGGAGCGATAGAATAATGGATAGAGCATTTGCTTTGCACATGGTTGACCTGGGTTTGGTCCCCAGCATTCGATATGGTTTCAAGCACTGACAGGAATAATTCTTAAGTTCCTAAATTCCTAAGTCAGGAGTACCCTTGAAATTTATTGGGTGATTGTTGCAGGACCTAAGGGCCGCTGCATCGCTCGGATTGCCTCCCGTAAACACCGAGATAAGGGGGTAGTCTAAATGTCAGTTTATCCGACATGTATGCTGTACTACGGTATAAATATTCTCCCATGCTATCAAATCTCGTGGGACTAGCTAGATCTTACCAGCATTTAGCCTGGCCAGGGAACGAGTTTAGGACCAGAGAGAAAGCTGTTTGCTCCAAACAAACAAGCATGGCTCCCTGATAAAATATAAAACTACAAGAAGTAGAGGAGACTGGAAGGCTTGGAGAAATATTTAACTGGCATTGGTGTTGATCTTTGGTACAGTGACATGCCATCCAGAAACCCCCTTCTCAATTCAAGGCCTTCCGGCTCAAAACATTGACAGTAAGGCCCTAGGTGAGATGCGGGAGGGATTACCGAGGGGCTTGGACCCTCCCGCTTCCTAACAATGGGGAGGGAGGTCTGAGGGGGGGGTGGGGACTCGCGGTCCGCTCCCGGCTTCTTCCCCGGTGGGATCTCGCTGGGCGCTTATTCCTTGAAGTTTTACACGTGGTGGTCGCCCTTGGCCCCGGGCTGGGGGTTTCTCGGGTTTTTCCTTTGCTGTTGTTGCCTGACCGTGTAGTGCCTTTAAACCGCATCGGTCTGAGGTCTCTCCCCCGGCCGGAGGTGAAGGGACCACTCCGGCCTGCGGGGGACCCGGGGAGCGCCCGCAGTGATAGATAAATAAATCTATTAAGGGAACTGTCTAGTTTGAGAGAGAAGTTACACTATAATTTTCTATAAGTTTCTATAATGTTGACATTATAGGAAAACCTGTGTTAAATGATTATCTAAAATTCAAGGAAAAAAGAAAACTGACATATATATAATAACTTTCAAAGTCCTGTATATTAGAACAAATAGCATATGCAGAGCTAAACAAATGTATCTGAAAATAGGGTGAAAAATTAGGAAGAAAGCATGGCCAAGAAAATGATCAAATATATATTATGACAAAGTCAAAATGGTATGTTAATTTATACATCATTAGATTGGGTAATAAAAATAGTTAATGAAATACTATTTTCAGTAAATACATTTAAGCATAAAATTTGTATATGAAGTCATGGAAAAAATGTAAATGATGACAAGGCAACTAAGAGCTATACTTTCAGCCAAAAGCAAAGCATAAGGTGCTTTCCTGATTGAAATGCAACTCTCATGAACATTCCTCCAAAGACTAGAAATTGAGCTCCCATTCGGCCCCAACTATACCACTCCAGGAAGCCAAAAACACACAACAGAAACACCATCTACACTTTTATGTTCATAGTAGCACTATTCACAATAGCCAGAATCTGGAAACAACCAGAGTACCCAAGAACTGATGACTGGATAAAGAAACTTTGGTACATCTACACAATGGAATACTATGCAGCTGTTAGAAAAAACGAAGTTATAAAATTTGCCTATAAATGGATAGACATGGAAAGAATCATGTTGAGTGAAATTAGCCAGAAGGAAAAAGATATAGAATGATTGCATTTATTATTATGAAACCAATATACTGTAGAGTGGATCAGACAAAACAAGCATCAGGAGGTCTTGTCAAAGGTGGAATCTACCACAAATGTGTGGGAGTCAGAGGTTACATAAGACAGAGAAGGGAACAGTGTGCTAATAATTGTTGAAAGGGATAACACCAGCCTAGAATTGAGCATAGAATACAGGCAAAAAGATACACATGATAACCTCTAAATGTATGTATTGTAATCCACAGTATGTAATAGAAGGAAGAGAGAGATACAGAGAGAGGGAGAGAGAGAAAAAGAGAGAGAGAGGAGAGAGAGAAGAGATAAAGAACTCTCCATGAGGCAGGCTGAGGGAGGGGGAAGGGAATCGGGGACATGGTGGTGGGAAATGGGCACTGGTGGAGGAATGGGTGCTAGAACACTCTAAGACTGAAACCCAAAGCATGAACTTCTTTGTAATTGTATATCTCATGGTGGCTTAATAAAATACTTTTTTAAAAAATGCAAGTAATGAATTTTTAGCGTTTTAGCAGCTTAACATTATAAGCACTTGTCACTTGTCTTCCAGTTGTTCATCGATTGCTCAAACAGGCACCAGTAGCATCTCCATCCTTAGGAATGAGGTCCATTATTGTAACTGTTTTTGGCATACTGAATACACCACGGTAGCTTGCCAGGCTACCGGTGTCCCGTAGGGGCTCCCTGAGCCCACCAGGAGTGATTCCTGAGTGCAGGGCCAGGAGTAAGCCTTGAGCATTACTGGGTCTGACCCAAAAAAAAAAACAACCCCTCCCCAAAAAAATAACAGATTCTGCTCCAACCTGGGGCGGGTGATGGGGGTGGGGGGTCCATAGGCCTGCCAGAGAGTGGAGTCAAAGTGGCAAGTGACGACAGGGTGGGGGATGGGCCGGACCCCCGTTCCTGTCCCCCCCCCACGCAGTTCTGCTCTGCCCCTGCAGGGGGAGCCGAGGGAGCTGCTCCTGTCTCTCTGCTACAATCCCTCTGCCAACTCCATCACTCCATCATCGTCAACATCATCAAGGCCCGGAATCTCAAGGCAATGGACATAGGGGCACCTCAGGTGCGGGCTGCTTCCAGGCCCCCCCCCTTCGCTGGGGCTGTGTCTCCTGCGCACAGCAGCCCCCAGGCGCAGCCTCACTTCCTCTTCTCTCTAGGGCCCCGGGCCCTGTGATGCAGGCTAGGGTCAGAAGCATTCCCCTGGGAGGCCTGAAGATAGTACAGCGAGTAGCACATTGCACATGCTGGCCCAGGTTCTATCCCTGGCACCCCATAGGCTCCCCTGAGTCTGCAGGGAGTGATGCCTGAGAGAAGAGCCAGTTTTGTAAACCCTGAGCACCGCCAGTTGTAGCCAAACTAAAAACACAAATAATCTCCTTGGGCTATTCCCGAAAGCTGGTAGAAAGGGGAGCAGAGCGAAAGGGGAGCAGGATTTTAGCCACTGCCACCACTCAGGCAGTATCTGGCCACGCCAGGGCGCTGCTCTGGGTTTTCGCAGAGGGATTCCATATTGGCTAAGGAACTTTCCAAAACCCTGCTCTGTCTCAAGCCTGGGGAACACATACGCCTCCTGCCCTAGCTTCCGCTTATGCAAGGGTGGGGCGCACCCCCATGTAACCCTCCCCTCTGTGGGGCATTATAATGTTTTATTTATTATTATTATTATTATTATTATTATTATTATTATTATTATTATTATTTTGCTTTTTGGGGGTCACACCCAGCAATGCTCAGGGGGTTTCTCCTGGCTCTGCACTCAGGAATTACTCCTGGCGGTGCTCGGGGACCATATGGGATGCCGGAGATCGAACCCGGGCCAGCACGGGGCCAGAGGCGTGCAAGACAAACGCCCCTACCCGCTGGGCTATCACTCCGGTCCCCATTATAATGTTTTAAAATTAAAACAGATTATTTAAAAATCATTACTACAATAACATAAATGTTTTCAAACTTCAATTCAAAAAAGGCATTATAGAATTTAAATAGCTCATTTCCACAATATAGTAACCTTATTTGGAAATGTAAAAATTGAATTTTAACATTAAAAAACAAACAAAATATAACTCATAAAAGCCTAGATGAATCTTTTAAAGTCTTGATAAATTTCTTTTCGGGGCCACAACCGGTGGTGTTCAGTGTTTATTCTTGGCTCTGTGCTTGGGGATCACTCCTGGAAGGTTGGAGGAGCAAAGCAAACGGGGTGTCTGATGAATCAGTCATGTGCAAGGCAAGCATACTATCTATTATACTATAACTCAGGCCTCAATCTTGATAAAATTTTCAAAAGGAATATATGGGCATCATAGTAGAATAGCATAATTATATCCATCTTGAAAATATTATTATACAAAAATGGTATCTCAAAAAAAAAAACCCTACCACTCTGTGAAATATCAATAGACTTACTTGACTTGATAAAATCTACTAGTTATCCACGAAGATTCTTAATTATGAAAACACTTCCATTGAAATTAGGCAAGTTTCCCAAGGAAAACAGGGGCAGAAGGACTTTTCCATGATTGGAATGGGGTGGTGGACCACAGGGTAGGTAAGATAGAGACGGGACCAGTTTGACAATAATAGTTGGAAATAGTAATGCTAGATTAGAACTCAGTATTGAAAGTAGGTAAAAGGATATACAGGATAACCCTACAATGTCTGGATTGAAACTTACAATGAATAAAAAGAAAGAGAGAGTGAGAGCGAGGGAGGGAGAGAGAGAGAGAGGGAGGGAGGGAGGGAGAAGGAGAGAGAAAGGTGCTTGCATAGAAGCAGGTTGTGGGAGGGGCACAGGGGACATAGGTGTTGGGAAATGTGCACTGGGGAGGGATGGGTACAGGAACACTCTATGGCTGAAACTCAATCATGAACAGCTTTGTAATGGTCTATCATTATTTTTATTGAATCACGTCTATCTACCGTGATTCAATAAAAATAAATAAATAAAATGAAAAAAAATTAGGCACGTTTCTAAGACAGTGAAATAAGGCAAGAAAAAATTAGGGGTAGGCATATTGGAATGTAAGAGGCAAACATCATTAGAATATGTAATTGTTGTCAACAAAAAACAAAGTATCAAAAGAAAATAATTTTCAGAAGAGGTCAATAAAATGATGTCATGTAAAAATAAAACTCTTGTGTCCTAAATGCCATATATATATATATATATATATATATATATATATATATATATTAAATTTTTGCTTTGGGTCACACCGGTGCGACTGGCGTGCTAGTACCGCGGGCGGGGACAGGGGCGGGTGGGGGGGGCTTTTTGAAAAGTTGCCACAACCTAATGCAATTAAAACGATAGTTAAGACACACTAAACTGCATAACATGAGGATAATTACTAAAGGTTATATATATATATATATATATATAATATAATTATACAACATAACTGAATATATTGTGACTCATAATAGTAGGAAAAATATTACAAGCATGAGACCCTCCTAAAAATCATCTATAGAAATAATATAGTAGAATCAGTATAAGTTCAGTAGCAATACTAGCAGGATTTTCTTTGGGGGTGGGGCGCAAAATTAGCTCAGAATTGGAGGGGGTGGTGGGATGCAGAATTCGCTCAAATTGACTCCTGCATTTAGGGATCATTACTGGCATTGCTCAGAGGACTATAAGTGGTTCTGGGAGAATGAACCCAGATCCCTAAGGATTCTTTGCAAGGCAAAAACCTTAACCATTCCCTCTCAGTCCCCTAATAGGATTTTTAAAAGAATATTTGATTTGTCTTTCTTAAAGCCATCTGCAAAAATTAATGACAAAAACTCAAGACTATTTTGAATTTTTTTTTTGCTTTTTAATGTAGTAAACACTATAAAACTTCAATCATGTATCAATGCAAGAATGGCCAGAATAATTAGTGTTGCAGAATTTAGATTCCTGAAAAAAATACCCATGAGTGCTTATGGGAATTTAGTACACACATACCTGATTTAATGTTACTGGAAAAAAAGGAGCATAACCAAATCAATTTTATGGGAAAATCATTATTATAAAGTCCCTGTGGAGCTGCTTTCCTGATATCCTGCCTTGGCAACAACTCTTGCAATCCACCAGGTTCTCTGAAGTGGGGATGAGCCTCTTGTGATGGTTTTATCTTTATACAATTGTTCAATTCATATCATAGCTCTGCTTATGATGGGGTGCTTAATGCTAGTTGTCTCTTATCAGCATCTAGTTTCTTGATGATCTCAACTTTCTCTTTCCTTGATTACATCCTGGAAAGTATCTCCAGCCTCTTAAAACTTCCACTTTAAGACCCATTATAACACTATTACGTTGTTTATATGAAATATGTCTAATATTATTATTTCATGAGTTGACTCCCATCATTATTAGAAAAACTCTTCTAAGGAATACCGAATAAACAAAAGAGAGACCATAGAGTAGTAAATGAATCATACTGCAGAACATACTACTCAGTTAGAACTAGCAATACTTTACCCAAGGTGCAAGCTATAGAGTACTCATGCACTTTATCTGAGAATATTTTTATATACACCAGCTCCTATTGGCTAATTTCTTAATAGTGCTTTCAGACTGAAGGGAGAGATATAAGTATACACACAGATACATTTTATTCTTGCAAAATAACAATCAAATATTTAAATATAACAAATATATTTTAAATATAATAAAGCCAGTATCCACGCCATCAGACACAATAATGCACTGACCAATCAATGGTACTAAATAGCTATTGATTGGAAAACTAATTATTTTTTTCTGAATTCATAGCAGATACCAAAAATAAATAAATTCCAGAAGGAATGCTTACTCAAAAAATAAATAAAAAACTGTAAAGCACTAGAAGAAAATGCGAAATAAATGTCTCAGAGTGGAGAAGGCCTTACTCAGAAACATATTAGGCATGGAACTCACGATGATGACTTTGATATGTGCCTTCTGGAGTCCTACAGGCAGGAAATGGGAAGATAGAACTCCCTTGCTGCAAATATGTGTTATTCTTCAAAAGAAAGTAAGAATAGCTACAAAGGGCAGGGCTGCAAAAGAATGGACCAGAAACCAGAGAACCACTGAGAGTGACCCCGAATCTGGCTGAGCTTTCCTGAACTCACAGGCTAAGATGCAGGTCCCTGTGCTTAGAGTCAGGGATCACGTCACAGAGCATTATTTTCAGGTTTTGAAACATAAGGAAACTTGCCCTTTGGATTTCAAATTTCCTTGGCAACCCTTTTTATTCCTTTCAATTCCTTTCTTTGGGAGTGGGAATGTATACCCCATGCCTACCTCACCACTGTATGTTGGAAGCAGATCATTTGTTTTCTGTGTTCACAGGTCCACAGATGGAGATGAGTTTTGTTTCAGGATGGTTCTTGCTTAGTTTCACTCATATCTGATTTAGATGACGAAATTTGGGGCATTTGAGTGGATCAAATGCCATTTAGATAAAATTTTGGATTTGAGTTGATGGTGTAATGGGCTGAGACTTCTGAGGAAGTTGGCATGAAGTAACTGTATTGGATGTGGAAATGAGGGGCTGGAGTGCAGACTGAAGTGCACTGAATGAAAGCACCTCTAAGAAACAAAAGGACTAGCTGTGTGTCTAACGAATAACAAAGACAACTTTGATCTCCAACCCAGGCAGCTCTGTCCGCCATCTTCCTGATAAAAAGTGGGCTTGGGAAAACCAGAGCCCACCAGCTGGACCAAGCACAATAAATAGAACCCAGATCTTAGTCCCTTTTCTCCTCATCAAGCCTAAAATGTACATTACCTTCTGTGCTCCAACTGCAGCATTATTTGAGGATAATAGTGCATGTGATGCATGAGCAAATTTTTTCTAAACATATGAGCACCTTAGTACCATGCCAATCACACCTGCTGTGTGTGCACACCCTTGCACATGTTTCCCTTAACTCCTTAAAAAAAACTTTCCCCAAACTCCATGCTGACTCTCCCTTGGAAGCACCTACACCTGTGTCAGACATGTAGCATGACATTAATAAACTCTCTTCTATTATCTATGCTATTTTACCCTTGAACTCTTTCTTCACCAAAGACAAAGAACCAACTAACACAGCAATCCTATCCCTGCTCTGGCTTCTGTTTACCAGGAGACATCTTTTAGAGACTCATAATCTCCTGACATATGAGAAAATAAAAACCTTGGTTCTTGGGGTGATGTTCACTCTCTCATCCCCATCTAAGTTCCAAGACTTGAGATTTAGCTTGGAAGGGGGTTCAAATAGTCTGAGAATATCAGGTGGACATTGATATGACATAAAGGTGACCCTGTGGGACTAGAAATGCAGTTCTGCAAACTGAGCAGTAACCCTCAGCTCCTCTCTTTATTTCCTTGAGCTTCAGGAGAACAGGTACACCCCTGATTCTCTTGTATCTCAGTGACTTCCCAAGTCTGTTCTCCAGGAATAGGTCATACCTCCACAAAGAAGATAAATAGGCTCCTCAGTGTCTCTAGAACTTGTGAATATCACCTTATTTAGACAAAAGGACATTGCATCTGTAATTAAGCTTTACATTCCTAGATAAGGCCATTCTGGATTTAAAGTGGGCCTTATATACAATGCTGGTGTCATTACAAGTTAAGACACAGAGGAGGATTTGAGTGGCAGAGGCATAGAGGAGAAAGTGGAACGAAGTTGGAGGCAGACATGAAGGTAGAATGGTAGACTCTATGTGATACCATAATACCAAGGAATGCCAAGAACTGTTGCCAGCTGCAAGAATCTAGGAGAAGGATGTGTAACAGATTTTCACTCAGAGCTTTCAGAAGAAACCAATTTTGATGACACCTTGAGCTTTTTGAGAGGGAGGGTATTTGGATTTTTTGTTTGTTTTTTGCCTCTCAAACTGTGAAAAAAATAGATTCTTGTTATTTGAAATCACTATGCTCATGAACATTTGTTTCTGGAGCCTTAAGAAATGGATACAGACATTCATTGAATGAATATAAATATTAGTACCTGGAGGTAGGGCGGTGGTATAATAAATGACAAATTTGGCATTGGAAATGACCGAGGAAAGCTGTACTCAGTAGAGGTTGGAAGACTTCAGATATATGAACGCATACAGAAGAAGAAGAAAGGTTAGTTTGAAGGTCATTGGCCAAAATATAAATATTAAAGGAGTAAACAGTGACCTGTAAGAAGAATGATGAGAATTATTCCCACATCTTAGAAAATATGATTATTATCATGAAAGTTTAGTTTGATTCCTGACCAATACTTCTATTGCATTCTTATTGACTTGCTTTGTGATCTGATCTAAGCACAAATCTCTTCTGTCATTCTTTTGCCCATATTCACTTAAATACCAATAGTTTCTGTGTTATTCCCTACTTGACTAAATCTGTTTTTTCAAAACCAATATTCTTTACAAACATTGCAACACACACACACTCACACACATGCACACACACACATGCACAATCATACAATCACAAATCTTTCTCCTGTAAACTACTATTGTCACATCAGTGTTTTCAACCTCTTTCAGAACTTGTTTCCTTGACAACTTTATTCCCTTTCTATGGCTCTCTCTATCCATGGCTTGTAGTATCAAACCATGGGCCCCTATTTATATAATTTTAACCTGTGGTCCACTTGCAATATTCTGGAGCCCACAGAGAACTAAATGGCCTAAAGTTGAGAAAATATTGTCTAAATAATTTTTTAAAAATATTTTATTAAACCACCGAGATTATCTATATCATTGATAGTAAAATTGCCTTCTCTTGTGAGATGCATGATCCTTAAGAATTTGGAAAACTTTATACATTTTTTGTGCAAAGTGAAGAAGACACAAAAGCCTTTGCAATTGGGAGACCAAATATTTAGACGTATTCCATTTTGTTAAATGAGAAACTAAATAATTTTTTTTAGAAAACAGAGAAGGCTTCATATTCCTAATCCCCATTGCATACAGGGATGTTTACTGGAATTCAGCTTGAGTCTAAGTTTCTGAATGTAATGCTGACAGTATCTCATATCAGATGACATGATTAATGATGTTTTCTTCTGAGTAGCTTCAGTTAGTGTTTATTAAGATGCTTCCCAAATTCTAATGCTATTTCAAAGACACAAATGATTATACTTATGAGCACCCTGTAAGATTCAGAAAAGATAAGGCAATGATTGAATGGTTTTAAATAATACGTTTTACCCAGATTTAATTATTATGCAACTAGTGACTCTCTTCTTCTCTATGTTTATACTCGTCATCTTGTTTCTTTCTTTTCTAGGAAAGCCATTATTTTCTTTACCCTGATTTCATTACAGATGGCTGGTAATGACTGGCATAACTCATTACGCAGAGCTAGGGAAGTGAACCACCCTTTCACAACGCTAAAGAATATCTGGGGGCCTAGGAACTGGTTCAAAAGACTGGAGCTTATTCTTTGCATGATGGAGGCCTGATTCAGTTCCTGATACTGCACAGTTTATACAGTTCAGGAATGAGCCCTAAGTTCCATAATCACCGCCACCAGGTATGGTCCCCAAATAAAACAAACAAGAAAGAGTATTTACTATGCAGCTGTTAGGAAAAATGAAGTTATAAAATTTGCCTACAAATGGATGGACATAGAGAAGATTATGTTGAGCGAAATTAGCCAGAAGGAGAGAGACAGATACAGAATGACTGCATTTATTTGCATAACATAAATATATAGGTACATAATATGATACCAATATCCAAGATCAAGTGAAACATATATCAGGAGGTCCTGTCAAAGGTGGAAATTATCACAAACGTGTGGGAGTCAGAGGCTAGGTAAGACAGAAATGGAACAGTGTGCTAACAATTGTTGAGGGTACTAATACCAACCTAGAACTGAACATTAACTAGAGGCAAAAAGATACACATGACAACCCTTTAATGTATGTTCTGTAATCCATAGTCTGGAGAGGGAAGGAAAAGAGAAAGAGAGAGAAATGGAAAGAAATCAAGAACCTGCCATGGAGCAGGGCTGGGGGAGGGGGAGGGAACCGGGACGTTGGTGGTGGGAGATGGGCACTGGTGGCAGGATGGGTGCTGCAAACAATTCAGTATGATTTGTTGGCAAAGTGCTACACCGTTTCAATGAAACAATGTATGTTTTAACTGAACTAAAATAAATACATGTTTAATCACTAAAAAAAAAAGAAAGAGTATTTAGTTATCCAACAATTTTCATGAACATGTGAAACTATTCCAGACCTTTTTTCCGCCTTGCTTGACACTTTTTTTTTTCTCACCTAGTTGCCCTACCACTTAAAAAAGGAGGATTCAGAACAATAGCTCTGTTAAAGTCTCCAGGAATAACATTGTACAGGTGAAGAGAAAAGCCAGAGGCACCGGGATGGGACCAAGTCAAAGAAACAAAAAGGAAATATAATAGAATGAACAGGAGAACAGCAAAATGAGACTGAATCAGCAAATGGGCAGATCCAAATGGGCAAGCAAGTGCTCACAAGTTGAACTTCTCTGAGGATCAATCAGTCATCATCAGACTGATTTTTATTTGCCCTGACCTAAATGTTCAAACCTCTACTAAAAATATTAAAGTTCAAATTATTGCTGTTAATAAATTAATGCTGATGCTTAACAAAAGATTTCTAAATACAATGACAATTTAAATATTCCCAAACTACTCAAATCATAAAATCCTGACTTTTAACTCTTTAGCTCCTGAATCTCCAGATCATAGACCTGTAAAATGGTATTTTAAGAAACAGATTTAAATAATCATTATGACCAGGCAAGGTTAGGGAAACACTAACCTGTAACTATTGTTACAGGTTGATAAAGAGGACTTTGGCTGTAGGAGGTAGTAGTTTTTGAGCAAAAACATTATGAGATATGTTACTAAGAATGGAAGAAATTCTGGCCAATATGTGCACATACACAGGTCATTTTCCTTTGTATCTTCGTATTATAACTCTCAAAAACTCATCCTAATGGCCTCAAGTTCTATTCAGGAATCTAGGAACCCACTACCAATATACCTACCAATAGATCTGACCTAACAAAGATGATGGAATGCGTCCCTCTTGTAGGACTATCTCTAGACCTGAGAGTCTTCTCCACTGAGTTTTATTTTGACCTAGATTAAATAATCATAGAAAACTGTATTTGTGTTTGTAACTAATATGTAGATTAACTTTGTTTTGCTGACTGCAATATATATTTTAAAAAATAGGTCCAAGTTAGTTCTTTTATAAGTTTTTGGGTACAAACACATTTGTATTGATATGAAGCAATAAAAACAAAAAGTAAGTTTGAATTAATTAGGTCTTAATTTTAATTATGGCTATACTCCTTACCAGCTATATTCCTAACAAGTCAATGTGTCTTTGAACATCTGATTACTCATCTCCACAATGAGACAGAAAACCTCACACAATTACTGTGATTCACTACGAAATTGTGTAAAAAAACTAGAACAGCTTTGTCCTATGGTGTGCACATAAAGTAAAGGTCTCTCCACTTTGCTTGATTTGAAACAGAAATTACTATTAATAGGTTTGCTTATAAGACTTTTCCTGTGTTCTGTTTGGTAGCAAAATTTGGCTACTGTGGAAATTTTAAGAAACACTGTAAAATACGATTTATTCAAAATTTGATAACTAATAGTCAAAACAAAACTCTCAACCTTTTCAGTGTGTTTGCTTACTTGCGGGATTTGTGGAAGGGAACCATGCCTTCACAGTCTCTTGGTGTTTAATGGGTCCCTCAAATCATGAGCGCAATAAACTGAATTTCCTCAAGAAAAAGATAAAACATGGACTAACTTGGTCCCTACCTACTAAAAAAATCATTTTCTCGAGTTAATGAAGGTTTCTCCAAAAGATCTTTAGGAAACAGTAATGGTTATGAGCTATATACAATCTTTAATTATTAAAGCAATATTAACTTATATGCAATTACTAACTACACTAAAGCAGAATCTTAAATTAAACTTTAAGAAACAAGCATAAATCCCGCCGCCCAAAACCTCCACCATAGTTAAGTTCATTAGAATCTAGATGAATCTATGGTTCCCTGATCCCACTAGCAGTGATACCTGCACATGGAGCCAGAAGTAAGCCCTGAGCACTGCTGGGTGTGGTCCCAAAACAAAGACAAATAAAATTGCCAAGAAAAAATTTAGATGAATCACAACAATCAGTCCTTGAACTTGATTGCCAAGATTTTAGTGAGGTCTAATATTAATGTTTTTGAAGTTGTCCAATATCTCTATTTTCTCTGCCCTGAGAAATTTGTACTCCACAAGAAGTTTATCATTAGAATAAAATATCAAAAATCAAACTACAGACCATGACTGAAGCTTAGTGAAAAAGCAGGTATGAGGTCCTGAGTTTGATCCCCAATATCACACACAGAGTCAAACTAGAGGTTTTAATATCTATATTATATCAATTCCAATAGTTAACCCTTTTTTCATGTGACTCATTCTTTTCTCCATTTTCTCCCATAGGAATTTACTAGTTTCCAACTTCTGTATCACAGTCTTCCTGTTTATCATCAATTTGCTCGAGCGGGCACCAGTAACATCTCCATACGTCCTGTCTCATGCTAGTAGAGCCCAAGGGCATCTGCCTGCTCCAGGAACATAAAGAGTCTCAAACCATTCCATCAGGTCATGGGAATGAGGTAAATAATTGTTACTGGTATGTGGCATATCAAATACAACATGGGTAGCTTGTGAGTCTCTGCCGTGCGGGTGGCATACTCTTGTAGTCACCTCTGATCTCCAACACTTATTGATGAACCGAGAGGCTGCTTGCGGTCACACGAGCCCGGCTCTGATAGGCTCTTCTGCTGGGTGGAGTTCTGACGAGAGGGAATTCCGGATGTGGAAAATGGCGGCCCTCATGGAGTAGGGGATGGTCCTCTAGCTTCTTGTGAGGCTCTGCTGGGGTGGGGGCCAGGGCTAGAACCTGCCATCCCTCCCGGGTGCCTCGTGAGCAGCTGGGCACAGAGAGAGCCAGTAGTAGCTCTGCCCCATGTCTGTGAGTTTCCAACTTATCCTTATTAAATCAAGATGAAACTCGTTGAATATGCAATTTGGGGTAGGGTTAGTTATGTTCCTACTTGTTCTCTGAGTCTTCTTTGCAATATATTGACCAAGTCCTCGGGCATTCCTTGTATCAACACACTCTGGTATGTATCTCTCTTGTATTAATAATAAGACCAGGATTATTTTAAGTCAGTCTCTTCTTCATAGTCTATCAGATTATTGTTCTGGTCACATTGAATTGATCCCCTTCACTGAGCCCCATGTTAAGACACTGGAAACTATTGGGAAGAAAAGCTTGAAATAGATTTTACCATATCTCCTTCATATTTTTACATAAGGTCAGCTCTCTTGCATAATGACTTAGTTGTGACAGTTTTAATAATTCAGTAGTTGATGCTTTTCTGTATTTTTCATGCATTTTGTGAGTTTTCCATTTCTAAAATGTTCTCATTGATTCTGTGAGAACTGAGCATTTTCTCTATTCTTCTATCTCTTTAGTGCTTATGTTAGTAATAAGAGGCATGAAATAAATAAGTAAATAGATAAGCTTTATTGCTTTAAGATGTACCCTGTAGGAATAAAAGTTAGTATACAACCACATTTTGTGTGTTTCAGTTACATCAGGTGGTGCTAGGTTATGCCAACTCCGTATTCAGGTGTTACGCATGGAAGTGTTCTGGAGATCTTGCCCTGCTTAGAATTATAAAACTGAGGCAGAGCAGGAGCTTGGGGAGGGAAACAAGATGAGAGAGGGAAGAGGAGAGTATTATGTAGGAAAAAATGTGGCCTGTAAATAAATTTTTTCTTTCCATTGAAAATATTCTGGTCATTTAACTGAGCAATGATTCAGTTACGAATAATATAGTGATTCAATTAAGAGATACTTTCCATGCTCAAATGTAATATTCAAGGATACATACACAGTTCTACTCTATCAAACAGCAACGAGTGTTATAATTATGGAAACCTACCCAGTGGGCTGGCTGACTCAGCTGAGTTAAGAGGCATGGAAATGACTAGTTGTTATATTTAAAGATAATTTCCAGGATATTTATTTAAAATAAGAAATTTACTGGAGGGGTCGAAGCAATAGTACAGCAGGAAAGGTGTTTGCCTTGCACACCGCCAGCCTGGGTTGGATCCTCAGCATCCCACATGGTCCCCTTAGCACCGCCAGGATAACTCCTGAGTGCAGAACCAGGAGTAACCCCTGAGCATTGCCAGGTGTGACTCAAAAAAAAAAAAAAAATTATTGGAGCCAGAGCTATAGTTCAGCGGGTAGGGTGTTTGCCATGCAGGCAGCCAAACCGAGTTCTATCCTTATCATCCCAGGGGAGCACCACCAGGAGTAATTTCAGAGTGCAGAGCCTGGAGTAACCCTTGCGCATTGCCGGGTATCACCCCAAAAAGCAAAAAAGCAGACAAACAAAAAAAAACCCACAAAAACAAACAAACAAATAAGGAGATTACTGAAGGAGAAGTAGACAATGGAGAACGATGTTTACAAAATAAGATAGAAAGAGAGAGGTAAAAAAGTATGGCATTGAAATTATTATCAATATGAACTTTATATGAGACAAACTAAAGTACCAAACTGAGAGGCACCAAAGAGAGCCATGCCTGGTAACACTTGGCTGGCATCTAAATAGCAAGGTGCTGGTGAATAATTGAAAACTAGATCTCTGGAAAAGTCTAATTTGTACTATTAGCATACACCTATGAAATAAATACGACCACTGCCGAACTCAAGATACCAGTGCACATTCATAGAGCAGAGAATTGGCAAGGCTGTGAGCAGTTAGGTCCTATGAGCCAGTAGGCACTAGCTTCATCACAGAAGTTCAGGGCACCAATTCAAAGACCTTTCTGAAATGGAAGATTTTTAAGTTCAATTATACTGTTCAGTAACCTGAGGAAGCAGGCTGTGAATTCTTTATTTTAAGAGGCCTGATTGTCTTTATCAGAAGATTAAAGAAATCATATTCAGAAAGAGCAGAGTTGTGTTCTTCAGCCTCTGGAGGCAAGCTGACCAATATTTCAGAGCATAAGCCAAATTTTTTCACAAATTTTTAGTTCCTGAATCAGCATATGTATTTCATATGTATATTTTCACTTGCATCACTTGACTTCCCATTGTTTCATCTATTTGCTCGAGCGGGCTCCAATAACATCTCCATATGTCCTGTCGTGTCCTTTTGTAGCCCCAGGGCATCTGCTTGCTCCAGGAACACAAAGAGCCTCAAACTTGAGGTCATGGGAATGAGGTCTATAATTGTTACTGGTTTTTGGCATATCAAATACTACATGCGTATCTTGTCAGGCTCTGCCATTCGGGTGGTATGCTCTCAGTAGTAGACTCTCATCATGTATATCACTTGATCACTTGACATCCCGTTATTCGTTGATTTGCTTGAGCGGGCACCAGTAATATTTCCATTTGACCCTATCACATGCCAGTGTAGCCCAGTGGCATCTGGTTGCTTCAGGAATACAAAGAGCCTCAGACCATTTGTCTGAACGGAGAAGAAGTCTGAACATCTTGTAGGTGGGCGGCCACGTGATCTTTTGACATCCCTTTTGGGATCCAGTCGGTAATGGCTCTAGTCCAGCAGTCGTCTCCAAATTGCATTACATGTCCAGTCCATCTGATTTCCAATGCCTTGGCAAAGCGAGACAATGCCCCTGACTCTGGAACAGTGATGGAGGTCGGAGCTCTGGATTCCTTCTTTCACTTTAGTGAGTCGTGATATTCCAAGCATAGCTCTTTCGATTCCTCTTTGGGAGACCCAAATAGCATTCTCATCCTGCTTTCATAGGGCTCAGGAGGGGATGCAGGGAGAATGATGGAGTCGAAGAGATGTGCGCGGAGCTGGAGGTTTTTTGTCTTTTTAGCTATTTCTTCGATGCTTTTGAAGGCATTGCATGCTGCTCTCTTCCTCCTGTGCAGCTCGGATTTTAGGTCATTCATCATGTTGACTTCTCAACCTACATACACATAACTGCTGCATTCAGAGATGTTTGTTCCATTGAGAGTGAATGGAGCCTCTTGAACTAGTTCATTTTTCATGAATATAGTTTTGCTGAGATTCAGCTGTAGACCTATCTTTTTCACATTCTCGGTCAAAGTCAGCCAGTATATATATATACACATACTAACCGATGTATACTGACTTCATATATACTGACTTCATATAAACAGACTTTGTATATACTGACTTCGATCATGTATATATTATATGTAATAATTACATATTGTATATCATGAATATGTGTATGTATGTGTATGCCCATATGTGTGTATGTGTATGTATGCATGCATAGATACATATTACTGAATACTTATTTGGTCTTATATCTTCTAGGTGAATAAATAGAATCAGTGTTCTTTTCTTGCTTTCAGAGTTGCCTTTTGATAAAGGAGAAAATATCTTAGGAAATTCTTATAAAATTAGTTTTTCACAATAGTAGTTGTCAGAGTTGATGCGTTATTGTTATAACAAAGATACCATATACTGTACAATTTGAGCAACACAACTTTTTTTCCAGAGGTCAATGGGGGGGGGGAGAGAGAGAGAGCAAGAGAGAAAGAGAGAGATCCTCCCTCATGACCTTCCAAAGACCCCACCTCCAAGGGTCATTGCACAGGGACTAAGGCTTCAGTATATGAATTAGGAGTGAGTGACATGAATAATCTGTAAAATAATTCTTTCCATATAATCAATATAAATATAAAATGTGGACTTGAGGTTGGTTATGGTCAGGATTGGAGGAAGGAAGGTGTTCAGAAAGGATAAGGTAAAACAGAGAGTCTGATCAAATAATTAGATCACTGAAAAAAACAATATTTCTTTCTGGTCAACATAAATCAGTCTAGTGGACTAGAGAATACTAGTCTTGTCTATAAAATTTTATTATTTTAGAAAACTTAAAGTAAGAACTATTTAAAAATTAGTTGACCTGGGGCTAGGGAACTATCTTAATGGTCTGGAGCACATGATTTGTATGCAGGCAATTCCTGTTCAGTTCAATTCTCAGCATCCATATAGTCCCCTGGGCACCATCAGTAGCAACCCCAGAGAATGAAGTACAAAGCTGGAGGTAGCCCCTGAAATACCTCCAGGCATTTACCTTTCCTCCCCAAGAATTAGCTAACACTTTTTCTGTAGGTAAGCCTATCTAGATGAAAGCAGTTGCAAAAATAAGTTATAGAGTGATCTTTAAAAAATAAGTTTGGACAACTTTGATTTATTTAAATGAATAAAAACAAAATGTTAATTTATGGACATAATTCGGGAGGCTAATTAGTCATGCAGTACAGCATTGCCCTTCGACAGTTTATTTCCATCAGCAGAATTAATCACAGCAGAGCAGATGTAGTTGGGACAATCCAAGGTTAAAACAAATGATAGAAAATAATGAACTAGAGTACAAGATGATAACCTGGAGAAAGTAATGATTTATTATTCTGCCAGAGCCTTCTGTGCATTGTGCAACCACTTTATGCAAGCCTGTCTCCCTTTTAACCAGATTTCTCTGATTGTAGTGATCTTTTACTTTGCATTAATTTTATCTGCCTTTGAAGTTAATGTAACTGTGATAAGAGCCAATTAGTTTTGCACCATCGAGAAGCACAATGAAATGTGACTTAAGAAAACAAAGATAAAATTAACTGCCTAAATGAGACTACAAGGTAATCTCATCTTTGCTATTTTCTTATAGGACTAGAGTACCATACGTTCAGCATCATAAACTGAAGGACAGCTATAAGGGTATTTGACTATAAGGATAAAGACATGCTGTAATGAACACAGTTCTTCCAGAGAAACATTAACCAGTAATTTAATGCTAACTTTCCACAAGACTTAAGATCTATATCTACAGATACATTACAGACAAATACAAATGTCAGGGTAGCACAATGGGGAACCAAATCCCTTTTATATTTTATGCTAGGGACTTTCATTAACAAATAAAATGAGCAAAGTCTTTAGTTGAACATCGTTTCACGTGATTATGCCATTGCTACTGTTACCCTGTTGCTTCAGTACATAAGTTCTAGTGTTTTAGCTGCAGACATGCTTCAAGTGGATACATTTTGGTGACGCTAAACTTTGTGTATCTGTTTATGTCTTTGTGTATATCAGTTTATCCTGCCAGTAAAATATTGATGCAATGAATGGCCACAAAACACAAAACTTTCACATCACTCTTGGTGTCATTTATTTGTATTAAAATAATTTATTATTGCTAGAGGTTATTTTGAAGACCAGAAAATTTGATAATAAATTTTTTTTGATGTCAAGAAATTGATATTAAAATTGAACAAAATTAAATAATCTTATTTTAAAATCTATGTGGTGGGGAATCTGAGAGATAGTACAATGAATATGGCACTGCCCTGCATGTGGCAGACCTGGGTTGGATTCCAGGCACCCTATATTGTCCTCAGAGTCTGCCACGAATGATCCCTGAGCACAGAGCCAAGAAAAAGACCTGAGCATTGTAGGGTGCTGTCCCCAAACAAAACAAAACAAACAAACAAATCTTCATGACATGGGGGTGAGTGGCTGGCCCTTGCACATGGCCAGCCAGAGTTTAATCCTTGTCCCACTAGCATAGGCAGAAGTGATCCTGAGCACTGTAAGGTGTAGCCTCCAAACAATCAAAAGAAATCTAAGTAACAAAGTAGCAATAAAAAGTAAACATCAATCTTGAACATGTATACAACACATTTGGCAAGGATTCAATAGCTTTAACATCTAAACTAAGATAAACAAGAGAATACACGATCACCTCAGGAAAATATAAACCAAAATATTACATATTTATAACTTAAAAACATCTCTCCAGTCCTGGGTGGATTTTGTTTTCTTTTGTTTGGAAGAAACACTAGTCAATGCTCAGAAGTTACTCCTGGATTTGTACTCAGGAATTACTTGGGGACCACATGGGATGCCAGGGATAAAACCCAGGTCAGCCACATACAAGGCAAGCACCCTAACTGCTATATTATTGCTCAAGCCCTCAGCTCCCCAGATGTGATTTTAAAAATTGTTAAGAGGATATTGTTAAAAATAGTGAGAATTAAAAGAAAATTAAAAACTTTCATTGAGAAAATATTAAATAAATTTAGTTACTCAATAAATAAATGCAGCATATCCTGCAAGGACATAATAGGTATGAAGGCCTTTAACCCTTAATCTATCTGCCATTTAGAATCATCTGGGATATTCATTTATTTATTCATTCTGGGTTTGGGGGTTGATGAACCCCCCAAACCAAGAATGAATAAATAAATGAATTATTATAAATGAATTATTTATTGTTCATCAATAAATGCTGAATTTTGAGATGACTACAAGAGTATGCTACCGCACGGCAGAGCCTGGCAAGCTACCCGTGTTGTATTTGATATGCCAGATACCAGTAACAATTATAGACCTCTTTTCCATGACCTGATGGAATGGTTTGAGGCTCTTGATGTTCCTGGAGCGAGCAGGTGCCCTTGGGCTCTACTTGCATGAGACAGGACATATGGAGATGTTACTGGTGCCCGCTCAGAGCAAATCGAAGATGAACGGGGAAGACAGTGTGACAGTGTGGTTTGGGGGTCACACCTGCCAATGCTGAGGAATTATTCATGGTTCTGCACTCAGGCATTACTCCTGTTGATGCTCGGGGGATAATATGGGGTTGTCAGAACTTGAGCCTGGGTCAGCCATGTGCAAGGCAAATGTCTTCCCTGCAGTGCTATCTCTTCAATCCCTAGAATAATCTGGAGATATTTATTTATTTATTTATTTATTTAGCTTTTTTGGGTCACACCCGGCCATGCTCAGGGGTTTCTCCTGGCTCTGCACTCAGGAATTAATCCTTGAGGTGCTCAGGGGACCATATGGGATGCCGAGGATCAAACCAGGGCCGGCATGGGCGGCCGGCGTGCAAGGCAAACATCCTACCCGCTGGACTATCGCTCCGGCCCCTAATCTGAGATATTTAAAAAAAAATTTTTAAGACCCAGGTTGCATTCTAACATATTAAAAAATAGTTTCTGAGGATGAGGAACAGGCATTAATTTTTGTTCCTGTTTGTTAGGGTCCATACCTGGCTATGCTCAGTGATCACTCTGGTCTGTGCTCATGGATTGCTCTTGGCAATGCTTGGGGACCAGATGTTTCTGGGGATTGAATCTGGGTAGGTCACATGCATGTGGACAATTTCTTTAAGCAATGTATTGTATTTTCTGGAAACCTCAATTGTTTAGAAAAATATTATTTTGAATGACTTCATAATTATTGATTTTAAAAAATCAAGAAACAAAATGATATTATTAGAATATGGTATGGTTCTGTAAAACGTTAATTTGTCTTCTATTTATAAAGTAGATCATCTTACTAAAGGAATGGCCTCAAGTCTCTGGTGACAAGCTTCCCTTTACTAAGTCTGAGTGCAATAAGATCTGATCTGTATAAAACCAATCTGTATGCTGAAGCTCAGGGTAGCTTGGCATTGATGAATAACACAACACAATAAAAGTTATGCAATAACCCAATGTTAAGATGGATGCCTTGTAGTGTGAGGGCTTAGGGTTCCAATCTGGTACCAGGAAACAAAAATTAATAGTAACTACCCAAACCCCCCACACTGACTCTGTACTCTTCCCTCTCTTATTCCAGGTAAAATAAACATAAAGGTGGAAGGTTAGAAGAATGGAAAAGAGGGAGGAGAGAGGAATGGGACTGATCAAGAGAAGCCACTGCAGTGGACTTGTAGTCCACAGTCTCTCAGAGCCACAGTTCCCGGATGAGCAGCATCAAGACCTGGTTGAGGGTGCTGCCAAATATCCCATAAGTAACCTAAGCCCTATTCAAAAAAGCGAAGAACTAGAATAAAAGAAAGAAAAGCAAAAATGGGCCCATTCTATGTTATGTCTGAATAACAACAAGAGTAGGTAGGTTATTGAGGGTCAAACACAGGGTCACAGATGAAAGAGAGAAAGAGAGAGAAGCTCTGAGAGAGAAAGAGAGAGAGAGAGAGAGAGAGAGAGAGAGAGAAAGATGAGACCAGAGATCAGAGAAAGGGGACTGAGGGAAGGACTGAGGAGGGAAGGACAGGGATGGAGAGGGAGGGAAGAAGGGGGAAGAGAAGGAGGGGGAATGAGGGAGGGGAGAAGTTGGGAATTGAATCTGGGCCTCCAGTTTGCGGCACATCTGTTCGGCTTCTTTCATAATGAGATATCCCACCTACCCCAGCCATCCCCGTGTCTATTTCGATTGGCTGCCTTTGCCATGGGCAAGATAAGTGACTGACTAAATCCTTCCCATGCTGTATTAAAACTATGTTGAGCTGATGCAGGAGCGGTGAAGGAGGGTCTGTGTAGTCATACAGTTTCCATGTTCTTCAGAATTTTCAAGGCTGAAAATGCTCAGACTCAGTTGAAAATAGGGAAGCTTACTGAAAAGTGTAGAAGAGAAACAAACTTAGCAAGAACTGTAAAAGAGGAACTTCTAATAGACAATGCAAGGCTTGGTTTGTTAGGATTTACATAGGAAAATTGGCTCTAATGTTACTTGTCAAAATATCAGAGGATTCCCATTGTTTTAGAGAACCGTCTTAATTTAGGGTCTATTTGTGTTGCTAAAATAAGACTATGAAAAGACAGAGCAGAAACAGAAGCTTCCTTTCTCAAAAACCTGAGGCGTCCCAGACTGCCCTTGGGAATCCCACCTACCAACTCGTGAAGAATTTTTCACCAATCTTTTCACCAATCAGCGGCACTGATTGTGACTTATTTGTGTACCATGAACCTTAGAAGCCTGACCTCTTTGCGCTTATACGTGACTCCTCTGTTAACATATATAAGCTTATTGGGGGTTACTAAGGCCCAAATAAATATTTTTGTTTTGATCTCCAATCACTTTGGTTTCTCAGCCAACAATATCAAAGTCTGTCCAAAAAGAAATAAACTGAGTTCATCAGAATCCTGGTGGAAGGAAAGAACAGCTGCGAGTTCCGAAGGAATCAGGCAACCAGAATGGGTGAAGAATTTTTCACCAATCTTTTCACCAATCAGAGACACTGATTGCAACTTATTTGTATACCATGAACCTTAGAAGCCTGACCTCTTTGCGTTCATATGTGACTGCTCTGTTAACATATATAAGCTTATTGGAAGTTACTAAGGCCCAAATAAATGTTTTTTTTTAATCTCCAAGCGCTTCAGTTTCTCAGTAAACAATATCAAAGTCTGTCCAAAAAAATAATAATAAACTGGGTCCAGCCCCTATATATTTAAATTTTTTGAACATATTTCTAAACTGCTTTTGCTAAAACTTGCTAAGGATATGTCAACACATGATGACCTTCTGTCACTAGTTCATCAATAAATGCTGGACTTAGAGATGACTACAAAGAGTATGCTACCTGCACGGCAGAACCTGGCAAGCTACCCGTGTTGTATTTGATATGCCAAATACCAGTAACAATTATAGACCTCATTCCGGAATGGATTGAGGCTCTTTATGTTCCTGGAGCAAGCAGATGCCCTTGGGCTCTAATAGCATGAGACAGGACCCTGGCCGGTGGGGAATCAGACACGAGCTGCTCAGCGGTGCCTTGCTCTGACAAAGCCGAGTCCAGAGTCTTGCTTGCGCTGTGAGGGTGAGGAGGGGGCTCCGAGACTCAGGTGGTCTGCGGAGGTGGTCCCTGAGGGTCTGGTGTCTGCCAGTGCAGGGAGGTGGTGGGCCCGGGGCTCCAGGAGGCTGGGGCGGCGTGGAGGGAGATGTTACTGGGGCCCGCTCCGAGCAAATCGGCGATGAACCGGGAAGACAGTGATACAGTGATACAGTGAAACTGGGTTCATCAGAATCGGTGCTGGAAAGAAAGAACAGCTGCGAGTTCCGAGGGAATCTGGCAACCAGAATGCGCCTAAACGTTTCTGCAAAGGTAATGAGACAGTTTAAGGGGAGAGGAAACAAAAGTAATAGAGAAGCACAAAACATTACTACACAAAAGCTGTGAAGAGCTTAGGCATTGACGGGTTGATTGATCACCGTGATGGGAAAGACATGAAAGATCAGAATACCTGTGAAGTGGCTTTAGTGGAAACACAAAATATACCTATAAGAGATTTTCAGGCCATCCCTTGGATTCAAAAGATCCATCAAGGTCCCCCAATCTCAGAGAGGCTGGGTAGAATCCTAAAGAGAATTTAAAGGTCTAGGCAATGTAGGTCTAGGCATCAAGTCTTAGCCAGTTTCTTAGTGTTTAAGTCTCCTTAGATCAAGACACTAGGTTCTGTTACTTTTTTTTTTTTTTGCTGTGAGTTCTAGGAGGAAATGTCAAATACATTTTTACTTCCTGTGAGTGTTTCAAGTTTGAGTGAAAAGAACAGAGGTAGTGATGAAGTAGTGGGCTTGTTCTTTTACATGCTACGTTTAGACTTAGGGGAAATTTTTCCATTAATATTTACTAAATGATTGTCAATTCTATACATTCACATTTGTTTTCCCTTTGGGTAGATATCCTTCTCACCATCACCAGCCAACATTCTGCTTACTTTTTCATTCCTGCCAATTGACAAAATCAGAGAATGAATTCTGGATTCTTCTATAAATAATACTCATACAATCATAAAAAAAAACCTTCATGTAAATCCTACACTTTTAGTCACTTTTTAATTTCCACTAAGCCTTTCTTATTTTAGTAATATGCCATACTTCATCAGGATATACTCATTACTGGAAAATTCAACTACATATTTCTGATGCACTTCTGGTAAAGTGTTACTTTCCTGTTTAGTAATGTTTATTTTAAATACAGTAACATTTAAATTTCTCTGTTTAGTCATTTTTATTAAATGAAATAATGACTCAATTCAAAGGATAAATTTTAACACTTATAGGAACAGACAGTAAGTGAATGCTCAAATGTGATTTATGTACATATTTTTGTTTCAGAGAGATTGTTAATCATTCCTTTCAATCATCAATAGTTCAAACAAAAAAGTAAATTATATTTGATTAAAAAATTAGTGAAGTGAGTACAATAGAACTGACATTTACTTATCTTGCACTGAGTATGCAGAGGATAGGGAACACTGTATACTTAGCCAAACAAGAGCTTATATCTTTAAAGTTTACTATTATGGAAGTCAAATTCCTATTCATATTCCATTAATTATATTTAAGAATACTTAAATAGTTTACTTCAAATCTTAGCGCTTTAATATTATGGAGATGACACATTTGGTAACTTAAATCTACTATGTATTTAAATGTCTTAAAATAAGAAATGAGGCATCTAAATTTTCTTTTTAATTTTAGGCAGTACTAAAACAAAAAGTTGAAGTTCATAGATATAATACCCTATATTATTTATTATGTGAGCAATAATATTCCCATGGCACGCTCATTATAACCTTCAAAATAAGTAGCTTACTAATTTACTGTGATAATGCATATTACAAACTATTTTTAATTTAGATTACCTAAGATTTGAGTACTATCATAAATTTTAATATAGGGTATTATTTGAAATGCCCTCCTCAAATTGCAGTATTAGTATCAAATACTAAAATATAAAAATGTCTCCCTGTCTGGTGGAATCCAAAATGATTTTTATTCTCAGTTCTAGATTTTCATTATTTCTATTTTTTAAGTGCACATATAATTTATATTGTGCCAAAATTTACTTAAAACATTTAATGACCAGGTATGGAGATCAACAAGCTTTTAAACAACTGTCATGACTGTCCCTGCAGAGTTAGATTCTTTGATTGTAATTCTGAAGCTTTAGCCATGAAAAATGCTAAAATAAAACATTGCTTCCTAAACCTAAATTCAGCTGTCTTTTTTTCACGAGTCTCAGGACATTTATTTTGTACAAGGAGTGCAGAAATAGGCCCCTAATAGCAGCGGTACTATATCACTAAAATTATGCTGCATAAGTCTTTGTATAAAGGCCAATCAGCAGAAAACATATTGGATAAAAGCACCTACTGCATGGTCCAGAATCATGACTTACCTTAACTGAAAAATAGGGCAACTAAAGAACACAGAAATACTAGTCAACATATCCTGATATTAAGTTTGAATTATTTTTTTTCAAGGAGTTCTGAGGCTGTTCGGTGTGTATTAAATCTTGAACAAGTTACAGGTTTTTGGAACCAAACAGTAATTGGTTTGTAAAACCGACTTAAGCATTTCCATCTGCACACATAAAATTTTCATTAAATTTCTTTCTAGCTATGTGGGGAGGCATTGCAATGCATTTTCATATTGGGCTCTTATCCATATTTAGAAGACTGAAAGGTCATTATACTTTCACTCTCTGTGAAGACGTTTCTTGATAATAATAGACTATACAAAAATAGCACCAGGTGATACTTGGATAACAGTCAAGGGGAATTCTGCTTAGTCTATAACTATAATTTTCGAAGTTCTCAATTTTACAAATACTTGAATGAACACTTTGGTTATGTTAGTTTTATCTTGTATATTTTGGAAATATTCTGACTACGGATATACTGATTATCCTATGTTAATATGTATCTCTTTCCTCTCCTAAACCATTGACGAAAAAATTTTCCCTTATTTTAAAATATGGAAGTCAATATCTCAAAGGGAATGAAAATAAGAATATTCCAGTAAATAAATATGGGATTTTAGTTAATCTAGCTCAGTGGATTAGTAAAATATAACTTTGAAGGTGAAAGCGAGATTGGCAAGATCATGTTCTCAATCTATATTTATTTCAAAATGTATAGTGATGGAATCATATAAACTTCAGGTAAATAATCATGGAAAGAAAATATTTGAGTTTCTTGTGGAGGTAACTTCTCCTCTAGAGATGGACTTTGGTTGAATTAAAGTCAGCTTAAAAACAACAGTGATGAACCATTCTAATGTACCCTTATTGGAATAAAGTTTCATGGAGAGGAGAACTGTACTAAAATTTAAATGGCCCCACTTAAACTCAGCTGGGGAAGCTGGAACTCCACTCTCCCCAGGCTCAGCTGACCATGGGGCTCCCAGGAGGACAGATGGGTTTTGGGAGTGGGCCATAACCTCTGGGGGTCCCGGAAGCAGCCGGATGAGACTCACCCACCACATTAGCTGCATTTTCGCTGTCTGGGCGCTGACCATGAGGCCCCTAAGTCCATCAAACTAATGGAAACAGTTATGTCCTTTAATGTACTGCATTCTACGATGTGTAGGAAAAGTTAGGCAGGAGGGAGAGATAGAGAGGAGAGAAAAGACATACAGAACCCGCCAAGTAGTTGAGGTGTGGGAGTGGGGAGGGTGGTGAGGACATTGGTGATGGGAGATGGGTTCGGGTGGAGGGATGGGTGTTGGAACACTGTAGAACCAAAACTCTACATGAGCATTTTGCGATTGTATGTCTAAAAGTGGTGTAATAAAATTTGGGGGAAAAAGAGTAAGAGAGAAAAAAAGATAAAGAGCCTGCCATAGAGGCAGGCTAGGGGAAGGGTGGAAGGAATCATGGACATTGGTGGTGGGAAATGGGCACTGGTGGAGGGATGGGTGCTGGAACACTGTATGACTTAAACCCAAACATGAACATTTTTATAATTGTTTATCTCATTGTGGTATAATAAAATATATTTAAAAAAATTTAAATGGTCCCCAAACTAATCCTCACCTATTTAAAATCTGTTTTTTTTTTAATGTGTAATTTATTTTGCAAGATACTGTTATATATTGTTTTTAGTATAAAATATTATTGGAGCTGGTGCAAAAATCCAGTGGTTAGGGCGTTTGCCTTGGACGTGTCTGGCCCATGCCGGCCCAGGTTCGATCCCCGGCATCCCATATGGTCCCTCGAAGCACCACCAGGAGTAATTCCTGAGTGCAGAGCCAGGAGAAACCCATGAGCATTGCCGGGTGTGACCCAAAAAAGCAAAAAAAAAAAAATTATTCATAAACTTTTCTGCTAAATTTTGCTTTCTCCTCGATGCTGTTTTATGATGTCCTCTCCCTATCATTGTTAGAGCTAGATTACTTAGCCAGTCAGTGACTAATATATGCCATCATTACATCAGCAATGGTGATAGGTACAATATACTTGAACACTAGAAATTGAACTTTAGTCTTTTTTGTTGTTGTTACTTTTTTTTGGGTCACACAGCAATGCTCAGGGGTTGGTGCTTGGGGACCATATGGGATGACGGAATTATACCTGGGTTGGCTGCATGCAAGGCAAACCCCCTACCTGATTTGCTATCACTCTGGCCCTGAACTTTGGTTCTAATACTGACAGGATGTTTGATATTAGACTACATACTTCAATTTCTGAAAGGCTTGTTTCATCATCAATTAACTGGAAATAATACCTATGACACATTGCTATAAGGGATAAATAATGTACAGTGATGAGGAAAGATTCTACCTCTATTCTAAACACCTGATTGCTCTTTGAGGCGTGGTCTGGTACATTACATCCTACTGTTGGTTTGCCACCTATTGGTTTGCATTTATTGAAAATTCAATAAGCAAAAACTCAATAACAAATTGAATAAGAAAAATTAAATTAAAATTTTCCATAAAATTAAGACAATAGCAATTCTGTGATGATGAGAATGCTATTGGGGTCTCCCAAAGAGGAATTGAAAGAGCTATGCTTGGAATATCACGCCTCACTCAAGGGAGAGAAGGAATCGGAGTTCAGACCTTCATTGACAATCCAGAGTCAGGGCGCTGTTAGTTTTGCCAAGGCATCGAAAATCAGATGGGCTGGGCATGAAATGCGATTTGGAGATGACTGCTGGACTAGAACTGTTACTGACTGGATCCCACGGGATGTAAAAAGATCACGTGGCCACCCACCTACAAGATGGTCAGACTTCATCAAGACCTTGAGCGAATGGTTTGAGGCTCTTCGTATTCCTGAAGCAAGCAGATGCCATTGGCTACACTGGCATGTGATAGAATCAAATGGAAACGTTAATGGCGCCCACTCGAGCAAATAGACAAATAACGGGATATCAAGTGATCAAGTGATCAAGTAGTAATTCTGTATAAAACTTATTCTTCTGATCATCAAACTCTATGGGTCAAGTCAGAGATCCTTAATCTATATTAAGCTGAATTCCATGTCATTTTTATTTATTTATTTTTTATGTTTTGTACTATTTAATTATACCACCGTGAGATATACAATTACAATGATGTTCGGTGTTTGGGTTTCAGTCATACAGTGTTCCAGCACCCATCCCTCCACTAGTGCCCATTTTCTACCACCAATGTCCCCTGATTCTCTCACTCCTCTCCCAGCCTGCCTCTATGGCAGGTACTTTGTCTCTTCCGTCTCTCTCTCTCTCTTTCTCTCTCTCTCTTCCTTCTCTTAAACATTGTGACTTGCTATATGTACATTTATGTAATCATGTGTTGAATGTTATCATATGTTTTATGTTATCATTTAGGTTACCATGTCTATCTCTTTAGGTTATCATGTGTATCTCTTTGTCTATATTCAATGCTCAGTTCTAGACTGGTATTATCATTTTCGACAATTATTAGCACACTGTTTCCTTCTCAGTCTTACCTAACCTCTGACTCCCACACATTTGTGGTTGATTCCACCTATTCACTACACCTTATAATCCATGTTTTTCCTGGCCTTGGATATTGGTATCATAATATATATATATATATATATATATATATATATATATATCACACTAATAAATGCAGTCATTCTATATTTGTCCTTTTCCTCTGGCTAATTTCACTCAACACCATCGTCTCCATGTCATTCCATTTATAGGCAAAATTTCATAACTTTTTCCCCTAACAGCTACATAGTATTCCATTTTGTAGATGTACCAAAGTTTCTTTATCCAGTCATCTGTTCTCAGGCACTCTGGTTGTTTCCAGATTCTGGGACTGACTATTGTGAATAGTGCGGCTATGAAATGCACAATTGGCTATAGTGAACAGTGCTGCTATGAAAATGAAATTTCAGATGGTGTTTCTGCTGTGTGTTTTTGGTCTCCCAGGGCATATTCCCAGAAGTAGTATTGCTGGGTCAAATGGGAGCTCAATTTCTAGTTTTTGGAGGAATGTTCATATTGTTTTTCAAAAAGGCTATACTAGTCTACTTCCTACCAGCAAAGGATGAGAGTTCCTTTCTCCCCGCATCCATGCCAGCACCAGTTGTTCTTACTCTTTTGGATGTGTGCCAGTCTCTGTGGTGTGAAAGTCCCCATTGTTGTTTTGATTTGCATCTCCCTGATGATTAGTGATGATGAGCATTTTTGTCTTTGTATCTTGGTCACTGTTTATTTTGTAGTGCAGTTTTTTAATTTCATGTAGTCCCATATGTTTATCTTTGCTTCCAATTTCTTTGTTAGTGGTGTTTCATCTGTGAAGATGCCTTTAGCTTCAATGTCATATAGAATTTTTTCCTATGTTTTCTTCAACGTATTTTATGGATTCAGGTCTGATATTGAAATCTTTGATCCATTTTGATCTGACTTTTGTGCGTGGTGTTAGAGAAATGCCCAAATTCATTTTTTTTACACATAGCTACCCAGTTTTCCCAACACCACTTATTGAAGAGACTTTCCTTGCTCCATTTCATACTTTTTGTTCCATTATCAAAGATTAAATGATCATGTATTTGAGGAAGGGTGTAAGGGTATTCAACTCTATTCCATAGGTCTACAGGTCTGTTTTTACTCCAGTACCAGGCTGCTTTAATTACTATTGCTTTGTAGTACAGTATAAAGTTGGGAAAGGTGGAGCCTCCCATCTTCTTTTTCCCAAGGATTGCTTTAGCTATCCATGGGGTTTATTATTCCATACACATTTCAGGAGTGTTTGGTCAATTTCTTTGAAGAATGTCATGGGTATCCTTATAGGGATGGCATTGAAGCTGTATAAAGCTCTCGGGAGCTTTATACCATTTTAACAATGTTAATTCCCCCAATCCATGAGCAGGGAATGTGTATTTCCTCGTGTCTTTTTTTTTTTCGCTTTTTGGGTTACACCCAGCAATGCTCAGGGGTTACTCCTGGCTCTGCACCAAGGAATTACTCCTAGTAGTGCTCAGGGGACCACATGGGATGCCAGGGATCGAACCTGGGTCAGCTGCATGCAAGGCAAACGCCCTACCCGCTGGACTATCACTCCAGCCCTTCTTTTATTTCTTGAAGCAGCATTTTGTAGTTGTCTTTGTACATATCCTTTATATTCTTTGTCAAAATGATTCCAAGATATTTGATTTTCTGTGGCACATGTGTGAATGGGATAGTTTTCTTAATATCCCTTCTCTTTCCTTATTTGTGTATAGGAAAGCCACTGACTTTTGGGTATTGATTTTGTACCCTGCCACTTTACTATATGTATCTATTGTTTCTAGTAGTTTTTTGGTTTAGAGTTTAGGGTTTTTTTGGTATTATATCATGCCATCTGCCAATAGTAATAGCTTGACTTCTTCCTTGACTATCTGGGTGACCTTAATTTACTTTTCTTCCCTGATTACTATGGCAAGTATTTCCAGTACTTTATAGAATAGAAGTGGTGAGAGTGTGCAACCTTGTCTTGTCCCCAATCTTAGGGGAAGGCTTTCAGTTTTTCCCCATTCAGAATGATGTTTGCCATGGGCTTTTGGTAGATGGCTTTGACTATGTTGAGGAAGTTTCCTTCGATTCCCATTTTATGGAGAGTTTTTATCATGAGCGGTGTTGGATCTTGTCAAATGATTTCTCTGCATCTATTGATAGGATCATATGATTTTTATTTTTTCCCTTATAGATGTAGTGTATTATGTTGATTGACTTATGACTGTTGAAGCATCTTTGCATTCATGTGATTAATCCTCCTTGGTCATGATATATGATGTAGTCTTTTGATGAGTCTTTGTTTCTGTTTGCTAGTATTTTGTTGAAGATCTTAGCATCTGTGTTCATCAGGGAGATTGGTCTGCAGTTTTCTTTTTTGTGATGCCATGTCGATTTTAGTTTGCTCATTCTTTCTATTGATCATCACATGCTCCAGAGTTTTTACCTTTGAAGTAGCTTTTAATAGCTGTCCCTAACTATCTTGTCAATGTCAATACTGTTTACTCTAAACTCTTCTTGTTGTTTTTGGACATCAGGTAGCACTGTTGTATTATATTAAAATAAGAATATAATGCCATGAACCTAAGTTTTAGTTAACCAAATGAGGGTTGATTTGGCTAAAAGCCTAATCACAAATAGAGGAAAAGAATTTAGTGCCTTGGGTAGATTTAGTTTTAGTGATGTTCCAATTATTAAATGTTTACTGCAAGGGGAAATGTGTTAATAAAAATCTTCCTGCAACTGTAAGATTAACCACAAAGCAATTAATGAAAAGCAAATGTCACTTATTCACAAGGAGAGAAGTATTAAATAGTCATTTACATGCTGTTGTGATCTTTGTTTCCTCAGGCAATGACAACTCTGCAATCAGTCAAAATTTAGGAAATAATTACATTAGTACTCTGGTCCAGTTGCTACTCAGAATTTCCCCCAATTATTTTTTTTTGGTGGGTTTGTTTAGAAAAAAATTAATAGTGAAAGTCAGTTATCCTGTTATGTTACTCTGGAAATTTGCACAGACATGTTAAGAGAGTAAGTTAATTAAAATAAGAAGCAATGACTAGTTTTCTTCATCAATTCCCATCTGTTGTTAAGAACTCATAATTACAACATACTGTCGCTGATCAAAAGCACAGACAGATAACAGGAAACAGAAGGGAGATTCATAAAGCCTTTCCCTACTGGAAAGGTTCTAGCTCAGTCCCCCTCTAACTGGTGCATTGAGCCCACTGTAGTAAAATCTCTACTTTGCACTGCACCGTCACCATGGAAACATCTCCTAAAAGAAATAATGAGATGGTAATGAAAGCAGCTGCTAAGTAGTGAACCTAGGCACAAGTTAAGCCAGAGTTTCTCAGGGCCGAAAAAGTGACTGGAGGGTCAAAAAGACTGGGTGCGATGGACAAGGCACAAGAAAACAGTTCATCAGTGAGTTTTACAGGAAGGAATTCAAAGAACTGCATAGAATGAGGTTTATATTTAGCTGGGCTGGATCCTAAGGAACATATAACAAAGAGTGAGAATATCAGAATGGCAGGACAGTTACATGGCTGGAGTGGGAAGGGTAGATGAAAAGATATAATTTCTTCCTTTAAGGATTCTTAAGAGAATAGAACTTATATTCCCCTTTTCAAAAGTAATATGGGCCCATCAATGCCGGATGCAGCTTCAGCATAGGTTAGAACTTATTAATAGACATGGATACCTAGAGTAAAGAGAGAACTGAGAAGCTGTATCTTGTGAGGTACAAGAGTACCATGTCTATTAATAAGCCAGAGTTACTCGGGCCGAAAAGTGACTGGAGGGTCAAAAAGACTGGGTGTGATGGACAAGGCACAAGAAAACAGTTCATCAGTGAGTTTTACAGGAAGGAAATTAAGGAAAGACATTAATCTGAATAGCACAGATTAGGAAGTCAGGAAGGAAAGACATTAATCTGAATAGCACAGCATGTGGTGCACTAGTCTTGCATGTGGCCTACCAGGGTTCAGTCCTCAGCACCACATATGGTCTCCTGAGCCCTGGCAGGAGTAATCCCTGAGCATAGAACTAGGACAAAGCCATGAATACTGCCAGGTATTGTCCCAACACAAAAAAAAACTAACTAAAATGACAATGAAAGGTCTGAACCAATACTGAAAAACAAGGAATATGCAACACAATTATGTGTATATATAATTTTCATGTATTGCTCTACGTGATATAGTATATAATTTATATGTCATTGTTGCCTTTGTCGTATACACACAGTACTAGCTATTGCTCTAGAAATCCACTGTGAGGAAAAAGCCATTTATTGTTGAAGAAATGTGTTTGATGAGCCATTGAAGCTAAACAATCTGGGCTTTGAGGTAATTGATCACTAAAAGTGACCCACAGCTGTGCTGCTCAGCTGGCCCCATGTGGAAGCAACCCATGGAACTGACCTTCTGGTAAGGGGGCTCAGGCCGTCCCCTGGCCAAGTCCAACATTGCTCCAAGGGTTTGCTCTCATGAGCAGGGGAGAGACCATGCTGGCTGGACTCGGAGTGGAGTTTTGGGCCCTGCCCTTTCCTCAGCCTCCATGCCAGTTGCCCCCGGAAGAGAGAGGCCCACTCACGCCAGACTCAGCTAATTTGCAACCCCGAAAGAGATCCAGACCCATCCACTTCAGACCCACAGCTGTGCTGCTCAGCTGGCCCCATGTGGAAGCAACCCATGGAGCTGACCTCCCGGTAAGGGGCTCAGCCATCCCCTGGCCAAGTCCAACATTGCTCCAAGGATTTGCTCTCATGAGCAGGGGAGAGACCATGCTGGCCCGACTAGGAGTGGAGTTTTGGGCCCTGCCCTTTCCTGCACCTCCATGCCAGTTGCCCCAGAAGAGAGAGACCCACCCACGCCAGTCCCACATGTCCCTTGGTGCGTGGCCGCAAAGCAGCCACGCAATATTTTTATAGGATACTGAATTTTTCATAAGTTTTTTCCCAATTTCTTTCACATTTATACATAGTAAACAGTTATAGACATGTTTTAACTGATACCAGTAAGCCTGGCAAGAAGCCAGAGCAAACCACACATCATGCAGTTAGGCATTCTCAACATTCAGACTTCATAGTTCCTCAGAGCTCCATCCAAGAGAAAACCTGATCTTCCCCCTTTTAAGTTTCATGAGTAAATGCTCGAGATGAGAGCCTTCTACTGAGACTATACCACCTACACGGTAAAGCCTGGCAAGCTACCGTGTTTTATTTACTTTTTATGCCAAAGACTAGTAACTATTATGGACCTCAGTTCCATGACCTGAAGAATGGTTTCGGGCTCCTCTTGTCCCTGTAGCAAGTAGATGCCCTTGGGTTGCACTTGCTCGTGACAGGACTAATGGAGATGTTACTAGTGCCCACTCAAGCAAATCGATGAACAATGGGAGGACAGTGATACAGTGGTACAGTGATCACTAAAAGTGACCAGAAAATCAGATACTGTCCTGTTGGAAAACGAAACCTAGCTGGCTTCGAGCTTTGCTGTTTAAACTACTTATAGTTTAAGCTATTTACATGTTCTTTTTTTAATTAATACTTTATTATAACACCGTGAGATATACATACAATTACAACGTTGTTCATGTTTGGAGGTTTTGGTCACATAGTGTTCCAGCACCCGCCCTCCACCAGTGCCCATATCCCACCACTCATGTCCCCAATTCCCTCCTCCCTCCCATAGCCTGCCTAAATGGCAGGTTCTTTATCTCTTTTCTTTCTCCCTCTCTCTCCCTCCCTTCTCCTACACATTGTGGGTTGCACTACATACACTTGGAAGCCATCATGTGCATTTTTTGCCTGTATTTAATGCTCAGTTCTATGTTGGTATCAGCCCTTTTGACATTTATTCACACATGTTCCCTTCTCTGTCTTACCCAACCTCTGACTCCCTCATGTTTGCAGTAATTTCCACTTTTGGTAAGATCACCTGATATATTTATGTCATGTAAATAAATGCAGTCATTCTATGTCTCTCTCTTTCCTTCTGACTAATTTCACTCAACATGATCCTTTCTATGTCCATCCATTTATAGGCAAATTTCATAACTTCATTTTTTCCTGACAGCTGCATAGTATTCTATTGTGTAGATGTACCACAGTTTCTTTATCCAGTCATCAGTTCTCGGCCATACTGGTTGTTTCCAGGTTCTGGCTATTGTGAATAGTGCTGCTATGAAAATAAAAGTGCGGATTGTTTTTCCGCTGTGTGTTTTTGGCTTCCCAGGGTATATTCCAAGGAGTGGTATGCCTGGGTCAAGGGGGAGCTCAGTTTCTAGTCTTTGGAGGAATGACCATATTGTTTTCCAGAAAGGTTGTACAAGTCGACACTATTTACATGTTCTTAAGCAAGGGTTTATGCTAGTGAGATCTCTCTTCTGTGTAAACACTGACTGAGAGTGTGGCAGTTATAGGAGTCATTTTTACTCTGAATCAATAACTTCAGAAATATATAATCTCTACTATGATTTCAATGTTATCTAAATTGAGCACAATTCATCTTAATACCCGCTGGTCCTAGCGTGGGACAGTTAGAATTTACTAGGAGACCACCACCTTGGCTACAAGTGACTACCGTTTTAGATCAAAGGAAGGATCAGACTAGCTGCCCTCAAGCAGGCGAGCATGACCTTTTCAGTAAACAGAAGACAAGACACTCAGGATCACCCTGGTGCAGATGAAAAATAAGAAGAACCCTGGTATCATCTAGATTGCATGAAGCCCATAAAATTATTATGTTTTTCCCCATGAATATACATCCACTAAGATGTATTTCTTTATACCAGCGCTCTCTCTTTCACACGTGTTTTGATCACTGTATCACTATATCACTGTCTTCCCGTTGTTCATTGATTTGCTCGAGCGGGCACCAGTAATATCTTCCATATTCCTGTTGCAAGCAAGTGTAGCTCAAGGGCATCTGCTTGCTCCAGAGACAGGAAGAGCCTCAAACCATTCATTCAGGTCATGGAATTGATGTCCATAATCGTTACTGGTTTTTTTTTATTTTTTTTTTTATTTTTTTATTATACCACTGTGAGACATACAATTACAAAGGTGTTCATAATTGGTTCTTGGTAATACAGTATTCCAGCACCCATCCCTCCACAAGTGCCCCATTTCCACCACCAATGTACCCCACCCCCTCCTGCCCACCCCAAGGCTGCCTCAATATCAGGTAGCCCCGTTTCCTCTCTTTCTCTCTCTCTGTCTCTGCATCTCTCTCCCTCTTCTTTTTACACATTGTGTCTAGCCCTGCAGATATTTAGAGTTTATCACTTAAGTCCTTTGTGTATATCCAATGGTGAGTTTTAATCTGCCATTACCATTTCCCCACACTTAGTAAGTCTATTACTAGTTTTTTGGGTAGGTTGCCATGGGTAGGTTGCCAGGCTCTGCCGTGTAGGGTATACTATCAGTAGAAGAGACTAGTCCCTGGCATACTCATTTGTTTAGACCTGAAACAAATGTGGCACCAACCTACATCTACACTTAGAAGCTGGTTCATTGATCTTTGTTCACACTACCCGCCCTGAAGATAGGATTCACTTCACTTGATCCCTGGAATCCCGTTATTCATCGATTTGCTCGAGCGGGCGCCAGTAACATTTCCATTGGACCCTATCACGTGCCAATGTAGCCCAATGGCATCTGGTTGATTCAGAAATATGAAGAGCCTCAAACCGTTCCTTCAGGGTCTTGACAAGGAAGTCTGACCATCTTGTAGGTGGGCGGCCACGTGATCTTTTGACATCCCGTGGGATCCAGTCGGTAATGGCTCTAGTCCAGTGGTTGTCTCCAAATTGCATTACATGTCCAGCCCATCTGATTTTTGATGCCTTGGCAAACGAGACAGCGTCCCTGATTCTGGAATAGCGACAGAGGTCAGAACTCCGGATTCCTTCTCTCACTTGAGTGAGGCGTGATATTCCAAGCATAGCTCTTTCGATTCCTCTCTGGGAGACCCGAATAGCATTCTCATCCTGCTTTCATAGGGCCGAGGTCTCTGAGGCATATGTTAATGCAGGGAGAACGGTGGAGTCAAAGAGATGTGCCCAGAGCCAGAGGTTCTTTGTCCTTTTAGCTATTTCTTCAATGCCTTTGAAGGCATTCCATGCTGCTCTCTTCCTCCTGCGCAGCTCAGGTTTTAGGTCGTTCATCATGTTGACTTCTTGACCTAGGTACACATAACTGCTGCATTCAGAGATGTTTGTTCCATTGAGAGTGAATGGGGCTTCAGGAACTAGTTCATTCTTCATGAACATTGTTTTCTTTAGATTCAGCTGTAGACCTATCTTTCCACATTCTCGGTCAAAGTCAGCCAGCATTTGTGCTGCTTGGCTAATGTTTGGTGTTATTAGAACGATGTCATCAGCGAAGCGGAGGTGGTGTAGTTGCCGACCATCTATCTTCACTCCCATTCCTTCCCATTCTAATTGTCGCATGATGTTCTCGAGGGTGGCACTGAAGAGTTTTGGTGAAATGGTATCACCCTGTCGAACCCCTCTTTTGACATCAATGATCACTTCTTTGTAGAATGGTGAGATCCTGGTGGTGAATCCATAATAGAGCTCATGAAGGATCTTGATGTATTGGGTTTGAACACCCTGTTTGGCTAGGGCTTCGATGACTGCTTCAGTCTCCACAGAATCAAAGGCTTTCTGTAAATCAATGAACGTGAGACAGAGCGGCATCTTGTACTCCCTACAAACCTTGATGAGCTTGGTTACTGTGTGGATATGGTCGATTGTGCTGAATCCTTTCCGGAAGCCTGCTTGCTGCGCATGGTTGTCCTTCATCTAGTGTTCTGCTAATCCTGTTCAGGATGACTCGTGTAAACAGCTTGTAGATGACGGACAACAGGCAGATGGGGCGATAGTTGCCGATGTCGTGAATGTCTCCCTTTTGAACAGTAGAATTGTCCTGCTGGTTTTCCATTGGGAGGGCACCTTGCATTCGGACAGGTAGCGTGTGAAGAGCCGAGCTAGTGTTTTGATGAGTACCAATGGCAGATTCTTCAGGTGTTCGGGTCTGACTTTGTCTGGGCCTGGTGCTGTTCCCTTCTTTACCGACGAGATAGCATGTTGGATTTCAGAAGGGAGAACGTTGGGAATGCCATATCCATCCTGTGGAATTTGGTATGTGGGCAGGTGGATGTGGCTATCAAAGAGAATTGAGTAGAAGTCCTGGATAATCTTCTCCATTGCCTTTCTGGAAGATGTGATAGATCCATCAGGGCGTCGGAGGGCAGTCATCTTGATCTTATAGTCGGTGAAGGACAGGCGGGCAGTGCGAATGCTTTTCCCGGCTTCTGCTGCATCTTCCAGTATTTCTGCTCTTCTGTCTTTGAGGTCTTCTTTTATCGCTTCTCTGCACCATTTAGCAAGCTTGGACGTTAGCATTTGGTCTCCTGAGGCTCGCGCCTTGCCACGTTGGCGAATGAGCTTGAGAGTTTCTGAAGACAGGTGTTCTTTTGTGTCTTTCTCTCTCTCAGCATTCTTCGCACAATCATGGAGGTGCTGAACCAGTCGATTGTATTCTTCATCGATGTCGTCAATGATGGTATCTTCCCATGTTGCTGCAAAGGTGCCAAAGAGTTCCCAGTTGGTGGTCGTTCTGGGAGTTCTCTTCTTAAACTTTGCAGCCTTTTCTCCCGTTGCGGGAAGTAGAATTTTGCACGAAGGAGACGGTGGTCCGATCCTGCTTGGAATTTGTGGATGACAGCTACATCAGGTCAGACAAAACTGTCGATTGAAGATGATGTGGTCAATTTCATTGTGGAACTGTCCGCCAGGAGATTCCCATGTCCAACGTTTAGCTTCAGGTTTCTGGAACTGTGAGTTCCCATGGATGGTCTTGGTGGACATGATGAACTCAGATAGTCTCTCACCCTGATCGTTCCATTCTAGGCCATTGGTCCCGATGTGGAGTTCTTCAGCCGATCTTCTTGGTCCTATCTTGGCATTAAAATCACCGACTATGATCTTGTAGAAGGTGTGATCTTTTTTATAGAACTCCTCCAATTCCATGTAGAATTTCTCAATTTCATCTTCTTTGTATGTGGATGTTGGTGCGTAGACAATGAAGATAGAAATTGCTGGCAGTGGGCCACATCTCTTCAAGTGTAATCATCCTATTCAGTTTGTTAGGCATTCAAATGAATCAATGTTTACGGCCATGTTCGTGTTGACAAGGACACCAACACCACCGATGCCTCTTTCGTCACATGTTCCAAGGAACAATTCTTCTTCGGTGTCAAATACAGCATGATGCAACTGACACCTCCTTGTCTCAGTCAGACCAATGATGTCGTACTTGATCTTTTGCGCTTGCAGCATCAGATCCTCAATATATGCTTCTGATGCCAGCATACGTGCATTGAAAGTACAGACAGTCATTTTAGTCCTTCTTCATTTTGGCAGCCTAGGATGGCCATGAAATTTTTTTCAGTCACTGCTTGTTCGCCTTTCTTACTGCTGCCATATTAAGGGCTCTTTTGGGGTCAGGAAAATAAACATTTTTGTTACTGGATTTGGCATATCGAACACGCATTGAACAGCTTGCCAGGCTCTGCCATGCGGGCGCTATATTCTCATTACATTGTGGGGCTCTCTCAGAGGGGTGGGTAGAATATTTACGGTAATTTGGAGGTAAATCGCGCAGCTGCTGTGCGGCCGTGTGCAACGGGGAAAGCTGGTTTCTGCTCTGCCCGGTGTACCTGTGTCTTAGGCTCAAGCATTCCTGGGCTTGAAATACTCTCCTCTGAAGGGCGGGTCTCTGCGTGGTGGGTCCTTGTAGGCTGGGTTTCTGACAAGCCAGGCTGGAGACTGGATTAATCTGCTGGGTGGAGATTTTACCAGCTGCAGAGTGTGGATTGTGAAGATCGCTGCCAGCAAGGTGTGAGAGTTTCTCTGGGCTCCTCCGAGGCTCCATCAGGATGGTGGACTCAGGTCGGAAGTTGCTCTCGTGGTCCATGGAATGCAGGGGGTTCAACGGGAAAGCTGGTTTCTGCTCTGCCGGGTGTACCTGTGTCCAAGATACGATTACTTTTGGATATATAAGGGGACTGACCTGAGGTACAGTCATCCACTTTAGTGGGAGACCTGAGCCTGAGTGCACGGTTGAAGTTCTGACCAAGAACTAGAGGTCTGAGGAGGAATCCCATTATCTTGGATTGTTAGTGGCAGAGCTGTTTTAGTAAAAGCCTTTTGAACTGTGCTGGACTCCTGAGTTTTCATCCACTCCCTGCTGACCTTGGAGGTAGAAGGGAACTCACTTCCTGATATTGTTGGGGGACCCCAGCGGTTCCCGGGCATTGTCTTAAATTTCACTGAAGAAGGTGAAAAAAGCTAGTTCTAATTAAAAAAAAATTAAAGCAGAGTGGAAACAAATGTAAGTGTTTTTACTGCTATAAGAGATGTTATATTTGTGTTATGTAATAAACCAATAAACCTAGTAACATCATCTAAGGGATAGCAAAGAGGAAGATATTATAAAAGGAGAAATGCAGGTGGAAAGTGAAAATGAGTTTTATTTCAGATGAAAGAGAACTACCAGAGTTACCAAAACTTATTGTAGGTAGTCATCTTATTCACTTCTGCCATACATCCAATTTTCAGTTGAATGCAACTTTGACAAATGCCTCTTGGTGCTCCCACTGTCTTCACTGGGGAGGGTGAGTGGCTCGAGAAGCCCAAAAACGTTGAAGTGGTCTCCATCCTAACTATCTCAAGGTTGTGGTCAAAGGGGTAGACATAAGCATGACTCTGAAGCTGGAAAATAGCAGTACCTCGAGACACTGGCCAAACTAATGGACACTGGCCAAGCTAATGATTCTCCCACTGTGAGAAAAATTTGCCATTTTTATCCTTTGAGAAAACTAGTTGAGATTTCAAATACAGCAGAGGGAATAATGAAATAAGTAAGGCCTTGTAGAAGAAATAAACAGGACAAGAAATGAGTAGAAAGGGAAAGATGACGGAGAAAGAGTTAGACCTTTGGTCCTGCCATAGAGTGATGTAAAAGTCAAACTTGCTGGAGTGCAGGATCCCTAGGCGACTTGCAGAGACGCTTACGATAGCCTGTTAAGAGGTATGCAGAGCCGCCTAGTGGTTGAACGGCGTTTTACTGGAATCAGAAAGGAATTGTGCAATCTGGCAGTCTTTTTGTATTCTGTAATAGGAAGTAAATTTCTCCAGACCTAAATTTCTTCACTTACAAGACAAGCTCAATAAGTGATCTGTCGTGAGTTGGATGTGAGGATTAACTGGAAACAATGCTTGTAAAAATAACTGTCACAATGAGCATTCAATAAATATAAATTATTGTTCATTAATCTGTATTTAGTCAGGTCCAGACCCTGACCCAATTTTCCAGGCTTTCGTATTTTTATATTAATGCTCGAGTTTTGAGGTGACTACAAATTATCTTACCTGCACAACAGAGCCTGGCAAGCTACCCGTGTAGTATTTGACATGCCAAATACCAGTAAAAATTATAGACCTCATTCCCATGACTTGATGGAATGGTTTGAGGCTCTTTATGTTCCTGGAGTGGGCAGATGTCCTTGGGCTATCTTGTATGTGACAGAACGTATTGAGATGTTACTGGTGCCCCCTCGAGTAATCTATGATCTATGAGAAGTCAAGTAATCAAGTGATTGTTCATTAATACAAGCAAAGATTACTAGAGTTTTGGAGAGAGTGTATCTCAGCACATGGATTTTTAAAAAAAGATTTCATATAGTATTAAAAGAACAACTAAGAATTTGGGTCTGCGGTATAACTCCAGTGGTGGAGCACATGCTTTGCAAGTGTGGGACTCTGGGTCTGATGCGCAGTACCACATCAACTGATTGAGCACTGCTGAAAAGGGCCTAAAACAATAAAAAGAAGAATAACTAATATTTTACATTTAAAATGGCACTATCGGGGCGGGAGCGATAGTCCAGCTGGTGGGGTGTTTGCCTTACACACAGTCGGCCCATGCCGGTCTGGGTTTGATCCCGGCATCCCATATGGTCCCCCGAGCACTGCCAGGAGTGATTCCTGAGTGCAGAGCCAGGAGTAACCCCTGAGCATGCCGGGTGTAACCCAAAAAAAAATAATAATAATAATGATGATGATGATGATGATGATGATAAAATAACACTATCTTTTACAATTAAGCAAAGACTTAAAGTAGTACTTTATGACTTTGAAATAGTAGGAAACAAAAAAAGGGCAAGTCACATAATTGACAAAAACTAAGAATTTGCAGGCAGTCAGCGTTTGAAAAAATTATTTTAAGGATGCATATTTTCATCCTGTATGCTGTATGATGTGTAGACACAAATGTAAAGGTACTGCAGTTAGAAAAACTTAAAGTCATTGATGAGTAAACTAAAATTGAAGAAGTTAGAGCGTGACCTAAGAATTGAACAAAGAACATCGTTCGTGAGAATGAGGGTCATAACTCATGAGAGCCTCATGGTAGCCCTGTCTAGCAAAAAGCATGTCTTTGAAAGCACCTAGGGGGTGACTCATGAGCTGACCACACCAGATCCACGATACAACCTTGCTCCTAGCCTTCTAGAAGTCAATTGGTTTCTCAGATGGCCTTTTGGGTAACTTGATACTGGATCCCAGTCTCTCCCTATTGAGTGGACTCCTTGTCATCAGCTGTCCTCCCCTGAAATCCTGCCCCTAATCATTATTCTGCCATAAGGTGTTGGTCAACCCCTTCATTTTAAATGCCCCTTTATAGCCTGGTTTGTTCTTGGTTAATTATATCCCCAAAGGTCATGGGCCTTCCAGCTGTCTCCACCTCAGTCTAACTTATAACTACCAAGATTTTGAGACCTGATGTCTCAAGAGATCGCCATCAGGAGCTGCCCTATGTTTTCTCTTCCTGCTGCTTGGCCTTTGCTGACTTAGAATGTAAAAAGGCCCAAAATTCCATGCATATATCTGTATATCAGTCAAAAATGCCTTGGCTTCTAAAATGAAGGGATGATGGAAGTTAAGTCTAAGTAATGTTTCATTTTGGCAGGTGTGTTTAGTAGGTTTAAATTTTATAGTCGTTACTCAAATGGTGCGGGAAGTAATGGTGTAAATCTCATTCTCCTGCCATTTCACCATCTCAAAATGGAATATCTTTCTTTAAAAATCATAAAAGAGTAGGTGTTTTCTTCTCCACCTCCTCTTCTGCCTTAGCCTTACTTATCTCTCTTCTTCCTGAGGACTTAGGTATATCCTTACTGATGTGGATGAGGTTAGGGGCTATGTGGTTGCTGTTGCTTGTCCCACCAGGCACCATAATTTGACATCTGCTGTGGTTCTGTTAACCTGATTTGAACCTGGGATACTGTGAGTTGACATCTGGAAGATTCAGTGTTGCCTGGGCACAAGACCCCATGCATCTGGAGTGTTTCTTATCTTATTTGCAAGCCTTTTCATTCCCCTGGGGCTCTCAGCTCTTTTGTAGACTCCCTGAAGGCTCTGACAGACATACAGCAGTTTTCCTTCTCTGCTGAAACACCTGGGGCTCTGTAAGTGTGCCTGCAGCCTCTGCACCCCGAAACCATCTTCTGTTCTTCACTTCAAATCCCTCTGGCACTTGTTTGAGCAGCCTGTCTCCAGGTCACCTGAGTGCTTCTCCATTTCTATTAAGTTCTTCCTCATTCTAGGTGTGTTTTTGAGCTACAGCGTGCTCTAACTCTTAGTCATGCCCCTTGAATCTTCATTTTGACAGTCATTTGAAATTCCATCTGTTTTCATAGTGGTAGGAATAATACCCTGACATTAAAGAGTAAATTATTCCTGTTTCATGATTTGTAGCCACTGAGCCATAGCTTTCAAACCATAAGTTGTGAAGCCTTGGTCAATTATATAATCAATTTTTTAATTAAATAGAATTAAATAGAATAGGGGATGATGAGATAATAAGCAAGTAACACATTTATCTTGTATTAATCAGACTTGGTTCAAGCTTGAGCACTTCATGTATGATATTGAGTACCTTATGTGCTGCATGAGATACTCAAGCAAAACCAGGAGTAATCACTGAGTACAAAGTCAGGAGTAAGCCCTGAGCATTGCTGGGTTTTCCTCCTGCTCCTCCCCCACATCCCTCAAAAGGAGGAATTAGTTCCAGTGAGAGGAAATCTAGAATGCTGTAAGTCATAGTTACATTTGAGTCATAGAATTAGAGTATTTAGCAATGAGGTAGGAAGAATGCATTACGGTATGGTTATTGGAAGAGTATTTGGTGAAGAGATAGAGGTGGAAGTACAGCCAGGAGCCAAATAATGTGTATCACTTGTATCACTTGCCTTCCCATTGTTCATCGATTTGCTCAAGCGGGCACCAGTAACATATATCCTGTTGCAAGTTAGTGTTGCCCAAGGGCGTCTGCTTGCTCCAGGAACATGAAGAACCTCAAACCATTCCTTCAGGTCATGGGGATGAGGTCTATAATTTTTACTGGGTTTTGGTATATCAAATGCAAGATGGGTAGCTTGCCAGGCTTTGCTGTGTAGGTGGTAAACTCTCAGTAGTAGGCTCTCTTCTCGTGCATTTACTGATGAATCTCAATGTGGAGAGATCTGCTTTTCCCTTGGGTGGAGCTCTTAGGAGCTGTGGAGTCCAGATGTTGAGAATGACTAACCTCATGGTGTGGGGATTCCTCTGGCTTCTTGCTAGGCTCACTGGGATGACGTGCCATGGCCTGAACCTGCTTAGAACTGTATAGTGTATAAATGTGAAAGATCCTGGGAAGGACCTGATCCTAACTTCCAGTATTAGGAGCTCCATGGGCTGCTCCACGGGAGGCCGAGCAGCAGCGCAGCTGTGGGTCTGGAGTGATTGAGTCTAGAGTGTCTCTCTTCTGGTGTTGCCAGAGCAGCTGTGGGTCTGGAATCACAAATAATGTTTATGGATTAGAATAACAATAGAAGAACTTCAAGCTTAACTCTGAAGGCAATGAGGACCATTAAAAGTTATATAAAGAGGAGGCCTGGTCCTAGTTAAGCTAAGATAGTTTGTTTCAACCTTTCTCATGTATGAATATACAGAAGGGGGGACCAGGGTGATACTACGGTGGATAAGGTGTGTGCCTTGCCCATGGTTGACCAGGGTTCAATCCCCAGCAACCTATCCTGAGCAACACCAGGAGTAATTCCTGAGTACAGATCCCTGAGCATCACTAGGTATGACCCAAAAAAGGAAAAAAAAGAAAGAAGAAAGGAAAAAAAAAGAATATAAAGAAGGGACTTGTCTTGTATGCAGACCCTTGTTTTATTCCTGGCACTAATTATGATCATCTAAACTACATCAGCAGTGATTTCTAAACAGAGAGCCAGGAAGCCAGGAGTAAGCCAGGAAGCCAGGAGCAGTGCAGGTTGTGGTCCAAAAAACAAAGGGAGAGGTAAGAGAGAAAGAGAGAGAGAGAGAGAGAGAAGAGAGAGAGAGAAGAGAGAGAGAGAGAGAGAGAGAGTGAGCACAAAGCGGCTGGAGAGATTGCTCAGTCCTTGAAGGACCATCAGATATGCCTGCTCCCACCAAAAAAAGGGGTGGGACAAGTATATAGCTGTGCAGTACCCTGTGTAAAATAGATGAGGCTCCTTACTTCTGAGGGCAAATTGCCTCATCTCCCAGCCCATATTCTCAGCCAGGACCCCTGGGATCTCTGAGAGTTGTTGTGTCAATACACTTATAGTTTATTACTTCTATGGCATGCCAGCTAGAAGACTGCCATTGGGATCCAGGGAAGGTCTCTTGGAGTGCATGTCTGGCATGCACAAGGCCCTGGCTGAATACTGATCACTTGCATGATTTCCTGAACTCTGCATGCATTGCACAGCCTCCCAAGCAATATATGGCCTATGAGTAGTGATGGGGTTAGAGTGGAGGGTTTGGTAAATATATTTATGTGACTCATTTAGAAATTGAACTGGAGTGAAATCATTCTATTATCACTGTATTATCTACTGATTCTATTATCAAAGTTGGTACCTTTAATTTCTACATAACTTGAAGAACAGCATTTAATAAAATTACCGCAGATAATTGTAACATGACATATCTCTCTGCATCCACATTTACTGTGAATATATAAGCATATATATCAAGAAGTGTTTACTAAATATATTCCTTTTACAATGTTGGAAATTGTACATTTTGTTGCTTTAGTGATTAATATTCTATCTTTACCCCAAGTTCCTAGTAATGCCATTATGTATGTTTCCTGTGTTTCATTACATATTAAAAATAATGGCAAGAGAAGTTAGGCTCAAAGAGAGAGAGAGAGAGAGAGAGAGAGAGAGAGAGAGAGAGCTAGTACTATAAAGTTGTGCTCCTGCTCAGGTGAATGCAACGTTATAAATAAAAGCTTTGTTGTTTGTATTTTGATTAGTCAATTAAAATGGTGGTTAATAGTCCAGGAAATAGGAATAGTTAAACAATAAGCATAATGTGTACAGGACACACTCACTATACAAGCATCTTATTTTATATTTAAGCAGCACAGTGAAGTAGTTACTGTTATCCGTCAATTTTTTAAGGAAACAATTCTAAGCAATGTTTAAATCCTTACTCATATTTATTCAGCTAATTCAGCTAAAAAACTAATGAAAGAACTGTGAAGCATGACAAGTTCTTTAGGTAGTAAATGCCTGGAATTATTCTACACATTCCATTGTTGCAGGCCTTATAAATATAAACAGAGCAAAACAACTCATATGTGTGTGTGTGTGTGTGTGTGTGTGTGTGAGAGATTTTGGTGACTTCATAGGAGGGAAAACTGATTAAAACTTTTAATCAGGAGCTAAATATGTTGTTTGTTGGTTGGTTTGTTTATGTTTGAGGGATTTATAATCTTGTGCATTCTTAGGAATTACTCCTGGCTCTGTGCAGGGGAGATATGTGGTATTGGGGATTAAACCCCTGTGAGGCTGCATGCAAGGCAAGTGCCTTAATACTTTTGCTATCTTCCCAGGCACTGCATTTTATTTTTTGTAACATAATTAAAGAGTAGATTTGACCATCTATCACTGAAATGCAAAGTACATATTTTAGTTATCTAATTTGTGTTGTTTTCTTTCAGTTATATTAATAGCATTAAATAGTGTCTTAGATATTCTTGAGTTTTTTTTGAAACACCATATTTATGAAAAAATGGTTGATTCTCATTTCTATTTTTTGCTATAATCCATCAACTTACTGATACATGAAAGACCTGCAACTTAGGCCATGATTTTATTCCTCAAATTTGATATATTTCTAATAGATACTGAGACCCATGACAAACCTGGTTCAGTCCCACCACCACATATGGTTATTCCCCACTCCCACTCCATACCAAAGCCCACGCAGCAGACCCATCCCTGGCATTCCATATGGTCCCCGGGCATCGCCAGGGAGTAATGCCTGAATGCAGAACTGGGAGTAACAGACTCTCAGTTCCGAGATCCAGACCCATCCACTTCAGACCCACAGCTGTACTGCTCGGCCGGCCTCCATGTGGAAGCAACCCATGGAGCTGACCTCCCCATTAGGAGCTCGGCCATCCTCTGGCGAGTCCAACATTGCTCCAAGGGTTTGCTCTCATGAGCAGGGGAGAGACCATGCTGGCCCGACTCGGAGTGGAGTTTTGGGCCCTGCCCTTTCCTGCACCTCCATGCCAGTTGCCCCGGAAGAGAGAGACCCACCCATGCTAGACCCACATGTCCCTTGCTGCGATGATATTTTTATAGGATACTGAATTCAGCATAAGGTTCTTCCCAAGTTCTTTCACATTTATACATAGTAAACAGTTCTAGACATATTTTAACTGATACCAGTTGTCCCGGTAAGAAGCCAGAGCAAACCACACATCATGCAGTTAGGCATTCTCAACATCCAGACTCCATAGTGCCTCAGAGCTCCATCCAAGAGAAAACCTGATCTTCCCCTTTAAGTTTCATTAGTAAATGCTCGGGTTGAGAGCCTTCTACTGAGAAGGCTATACCACCTACACGGTAAAGCCTGGCAAGCTACCCGTGTTTTATTTACTTTTTATGCCAAAGACTAGTAACTATTTTGGACCTCAGTTCCATGACCTGAAGAATGGTTTTGGGCTCCTCCTGTCCCTGTAGCAAGTAGATGCCCTTGGGTTGCACTTGCTTGTGTCAGAGACTAATGGAGATGTTACTAGTGCCCACTCGAGCAAATCGATGAACAATGGGAAGACATTGATAAAGTGAAACAGTGATACTGAGACCCTGACTAATTTTTACAAAATATTGTAATATGCACTCACAAAATAACTATGAATGAATTCTGTTGTTAAATGAACATAAATGATGGAGTAAACTGCCACCTAGAGTCAAGATTTTACTTCAATTCAAAATATAAAAATATTGTATCAGTCCAGTTCCCTTATGTCTCAATATTTAGTGCATACAGAGAAGTTGATTACTTTTGAAAGTTTAAGTCTCCATAGATATCAAGTTTTATTGGAAAAAATCATAGTGTTTTTATTAAATAAAATAGACTACTAGAAATAAAATGCTAATTTCATTTACTATACTTATAAAAATAAGCCTGGAAATTATATTTCATATATTAACATACCTAAGCATTTCAAAGCCAAAATGCATGTCAAATAATTTAGAATATCTTATGTTACAAATTTCTGCAGCATATATATATAAATATGTATATATTTTATATATATATATATATGCACCTACTCTTTCATTCATAACCTATTTGATTTCTTTCTTCACTTAAAGAGTTCACTAGTAGTGACCAAATATTCTACAGTAATTCAGGATCACTTTCAAAATTTGAGTGAATTCTTTCAGTATAAATATGAGTTAACTGTTCAAAAGTCTGGGAATTTATATTTTCACTTCTAAACTAGTTATTCTAATATCATAACCTTATCAGAATCCTAAAATTAATAGGTTAGGTATTATAATTCAAGTGACTTAATAAATTCTTCATAATTCATTATCTTTTTATTTTATTTTTATTTATTTTAAACACTGTGATTTACATAGTTTTTCACAATACAATTGTTATAAATATTCATCATTCAACAGCAATCCCACCACCAGTGTGCTCCCACCACCACCAAAGACACTCAGTTACATTCACCTCCCATCACCATGCCTGCTGCCCTAGCTAGCACTAATTACATTGACCATTATAGTCCAGATATGGGAATGTACTGATAGAGTCAGACTATTTAATTCTATCAAATGTGATGGGATACCTGGTACATCAATATTCTGGACTTTGAGATATTGCGTGGTCCTGCGGGGAAGAATCAATAGCCGTGAGTCTGAGTCTCTGGATCATGGCTGTCAGCATGGGAAGAAGTTTGTGGGTGCACCCACCGGGCCTTCCAAAGGGGAAGATGTGGAGGGAAGGTTCCCAGCTCCAGCTCCATGAAAGCTTAGTGAATTTAACCATAGTGACCTGCACACCTGGCTTTGAAATTGGCTTCTTTCTTGGGTGGAGCTATGATGAGCTGTGGAGTCCATATTTAGCTGAAAATAATTAATTCTGCAGAGTTTATTCTCATCCCAAATATATACCTACTTACAAGTGTGGATTTCTACCAATCAGAAGGAGCATGGTGTAGCTTTTAACTCTGCATGACAAAACCAGGAGAAGAGATTTTCTGAACTGAGCAGAGAAGATACATGAGATAGGATGTATTTATACATATACATTTATTTCCTTATTTTTATTGCATTATAATTGACATATAGCATTAGTTTCCAGTGTACAACGTAATAAATAGCTCGATGGTTTACTCTTAATAAGTTTGAACTATGAATAAAATAGTATTAAGTTCAATCACTAAGCCATATATTACACTTAATAATATTCATTTTATAACTGGAAGTTTGTCCTTTTTGATCCCAGTACCCATTTCATATACTCCACCCCTTTCTACTCCTCCTTCCTAGAATCTGTATTTGCCATTAATTCTGTTTTTATGTATTTGACTTTTTAAGATACTGCATAAAATTTAATTGTGTTTTCCTATCTGACTTCATATTCTGATTTGGAATAATTTTCTCAAAGCCTATCTAAGTTATCACAAAAGAGCAGAATTTTCTTTTATGACTAAATTTTCCATCTTGTATTTGTCATCTATATCAATGAATGCATATACCACATTTTCTGGATCCATAATTCTATTGATGAACACTTAGGTTTTTGTTTTGTAAGTAATATTGCAATGAACAAGAAAATGTTTTAATTTTTTCCAGTGTGTTTGTTTTCTTCAAATAAAAACCCAATAAAAGTTTTTGAACAATTGGTGGCTTTATTTAAAATTTTTTGAAGGGGTGGCTGGCCTGGCATGGCAAAAGCAGCAAAACGGCAGGCCTCAGGCAGGCAGGCCCTAGACCTATTGCAACCATGCATTAGGGAAAGAAACTGAAACTATTAACCCAGAATTCTGAGCTTCAGAGGAAATAAATGGGACTCTTTGAACCTTCACAACAGGATACTTCCCCCTCAGTTACCCTCCCTGGGGCCCTGGCTGGCTGAATATTCATACAAAAAAGTGAGATACCAAGAGGTATCAAAATTTAATACCAAGAGGAAGGTAATATCATCGAAGAGGGAAGCGGAGAACAACACCTGCTGAGCATCTCCAGAGTCCTACCTGACAGTGAGAATGAAAGTACCCAAGAAGAATCCACCCCCAACTACCACAAGCGCCATAGGGAAACAACTTTTTACATCCTCACCTCGAAGAGCAGATGAATAAAACAACCCTGAAAAATCAAAAAGGAATATTCACATGCATAATCTCTCTGACCAAGAATTCAGAGAAGAAATGGTGGGGATGTTTAATGAGCTCAATGACAAAATGAACAGGAGGACATAAATGAAGCAGTGGAAAGGCAGTCAATATTATGGGAGGAAATGAGAACAGAAATGAGAACAATACAAACAGAAATATCATCAATAAAAAAACACAGTAGAAGAAATGAAAAACGCGATAGGGGCTCTCATCAGCAAGATGACACCAGTGGAAAACAGAATCAGTGAGAATGAGGATGAGCTGCAGAAAGTACTCAGGGAAATGCAAAAGATTGAAAAAGACTGAAAAATGGATCAGCAGCAAACAGAGAACATTGGGACGAATCCAAGAGGAACAACATAAGAATCATTGGAGTCCCAGAGGAAAAGGAAGACAATCTTAA
>JAJIBD010010310.1:0-56286 GCA_021461705.1 Cryptotis parvus | reverse complement strand
TTGGTGGACCCTATGAAATTGAACTCTATTCGACCATGTGCAAAATGAATGCCCTGTCTCCTCCTGTACTATCTCTCCAGCCTCTGTCCCAGAGATTCTTTGCATCTGTTTTGTGGTTTGTGCCAGTTGAAATACTTGGTGTTCTGTGGTTCTTGATACATGTTTGTGGAACTAGTCTCCTGTGGTTGCTTTAACAAATAATCACCAACTTGGTGCTCACAAATCAAAGAGATGTGTGTTGTTGCTTTTGGGAGACCATTAGTGCCACACTGATACCAGGTATTGGTGGAGTCTTGGCTCCTCTGGGACACAGAGCAGAGGCTCTTTTCATTCTTGGTCCCTTGGAGAAGTTGGTAGCTTCCAGTATTCTAATTTTTTATTATTTTTTATTATATCACCATGGAATAGACAATTAAAAAGCCATTCATGATTGCATTTTAGTCATACAATGTTGCAGCACCCATCCATCCACCTGTGCACATTTACCACCACCAACATTCCCTATTTCCCTTTCCCACCCCACCCTGCCTGTCTCTATGGCAGGCACTCTTCTCTCTCTCTCTCTCTCTCTCTCTCTCCTTTTGCATGTTGCAGTTTGAAATGCATATATTGAGGGGTTATCATGCATATCCCTTTATCTCCTTTCAACTCTCAGTTCTAGTTTAGCATTACCATTTCCAACTATTATTGGCTGACTTGCCAATGATACTTCGCTATCTTGCCTAACCTCTGCCCCCCACACACACTTGATAGTTTCTCCTGGACCCTGTTTTGCCTACCCTTGGATTTTAGTTTCATAATATTTTTTATATCCCACAGATGAATGCAGTCATTCTATATCTGTCCTTTTCCTCTGACTAATTTCGCTCAGCATGATAATCTCCATGTCCATCCATTTTAGGCAAATTTCATGACTTCATTTTACAAAAGCTACATAGTATTCCATTGTGTAGATGTACCATAACTTCTTTATACAGAGTTCTATTCTCGGGTACTCAGGTTGTTTTCAGATTCTGGCTATTGTGAATAGTCTGACAGCATTCTTTGGCTTGAGGCTGTACCACCCCTGTTTGGCATCTCCATGTCTTGCTGCCCTGCCCATGTATCATGAGTTTTCTCTGCCATCTTTTTATAAGGACACATTTGTTCAGTTTTCAGGCCCCTCCTGAAAATCTGACTAATTTCCTCCCTGTCTCAAAACATTTACTTAAGTCGCATCTATAAAGACTCCCCTGCTCCCCACACTGCGCAGTGCCTTCTTGATGGATAAGGAAACTGACTCAGGGCCCAGGGGATGTGGATGTGTCTCTCTTTGCTTTTTTTTTTTTTTTTTTACTTTTTTGGTCACACCTGGCAACTCTCAGGTGTCACTCCTGGCTCTTTTGCTCAGGAATTACTCCTGGCGGTACTCAGGGAACCATATGGGATGCCGGGAATTGACATTGAACCCGGGTCGGCCTTGTGCAAGGCAAACGCCCTACCCACTGTGCTATCTCTCCAGCCCCAATGTGCCTTTCTTTGGAGCAGTCACTTTTTCCACTGAAAGCAGTAGAAAGGGAGCATGCCAATGAGGCAGGGACCTTTCTGTTACCAGAGAAGTGCTTGGATTATCTTAGTGCACTTGAACTCTTCACTTCCAAATGAAACAACAATGAAAGCCAACTTTCTTTGTTAACCTTAATATAGTGATAAAGAGATTTTTTTTTTTTTTTGCTTTTTTGGGTCACACCCGGCGATGCTCAGGGGTTACTCCTGGCTCTGCACTCAGGAATTACTCCTGGCAGTGCTCGGGGACCATAAGGGATGCCGGAGACGAACCTGGGCGGCATGGGCCGGCCGCTTGCAAGGCGAAACACCCTACCCGCTGGGGCTATCGCTCTGGCCCCTGATAAAGAGATTTAAAGCCAAACAGCATTATCAAATAAAATTTGGACAACTGTTGTGGTTTGGTGGGATATCTTGGTGTGTTCAGCACTACCACCCATTTCCCTGACTTATGGATAAAGAAATGGGACCACAGGATTGTTGGCAATCAGTGGCTATTGAATTCAAGTAAAGTCGGCTGGTTAGAAAGACACTATGAAGGGCTGGAGGTTGGGGGTTACAGATAGGTTGTAAACATTGAACAGATGTAGAACCCCTTCCTTCCCAGGACAGTATTCTAGAGGATCCATCCAGGGGCTATAGCACTTTAAATTTCTTCTGGGAGATCCACCCAAGAGCCGGATTCCATCTAGGGGCTTATCGCTTTCTCCTTTCCTTTACCAGTAACTCGTAAACAATCATTTTAAATTTGTTTCTCAATAATACTTCTGACCATTTTGTATAAATAGAGTAAGAGATATAGTAATCCACTAGGCGACTAAGAGGGCTCTGTATAGGGAAAACAGTAGACTTATGGGGGGAGGAATGGAGTCCATAGAATGATTGTGAGAATGATGATTCTCCAGATTCTCCTTGTGTGTAGAATTCATTTGGCCTTTTCATGAATTCAACATCCGTGGAGATATTTTCTCTACACCAGCTTTGTTTTTTGCAGACTTCTGCAGGGAGGAGGGAAGAGAGAAGAAAACACTGCCAAGAATTTGACACCCCCCAAGACTAAAAGGAAATGCTGTGTGAATTAAACATTTCAGGAAGTTTTAGACCTCTCTTGGAATATAGAGCTATAATTTCACACATTAGAAGAAAATACATCAAGATAATTTGAAACTCTTAGAACAAACAGTAATCTAGACCATTACTATTATTTTTCTCCTGTGGTTTTATATCCTGCTTTTTTTTTAAACCAGTGCATTATTGCACATCAGGGAAACTATATAAAAGCCTCTCAAAATTGATCACTTGATCACTTGAATCCGACCATCGATTTGCTCGAGCGGCGCCAGTAACATTTCCATTGGACCTATCACGTGCCAATGTAGCCCAATGGCATCTGGTTGATTCAGGAATATGAAGAGCCTCAAACCGTTCCTTCAGGGTCTTAACAAGGAAGTCTGACCATCTTGTAGGTGGGCGGCCACGTGATCTTTTGACATCCCGTGGGATCCAGTCGGTAACGGCTCTAGTCCAGCGGTTGTCTCCAAATCGCATTACATGTCCAGCCCATCTGATTTTCGATGCCTTGGCAAACGAGACAGCGTCCCTGATTCTGGAATAGCGACGGAGGTCAGAACTCCGTTCCTTCTCTCACTTGAGTGAGACGTGATATTCCAAGCATAGCTCTTTCGATGCCTCTCTGGGAGACCCGAATAGCATTCTCATCCTGCTTTCGTAGGGGCCCAGGTCTCTGAGGCGTATGTTAATGCAGGGAGAACGGTGGAGTCGAAGAGATGTGCCCGGAGCCGGGGTTCTTTGTCCTTTTAGCTATTTCTTCGATGCCTTTGAGGCATTCCATGCCGCTCTCTTCCTCCTGCGTAGCTCAGGTTTTAGGTCATTCATCATGTTGACTTCTCGACCTAGGTACACATAACTGCTGCATTCAGAGATGTTTGTTCCATTGAGAGAGAATGGGGCCTCTGGAACTAGTTCATTTCTCGAACTAGTTTTCTTCAGATTCAGCTGTAGACCTACCTTTCCACATTCTCGGTCAAAAGTCACAGCTTTGTGCCGCTTGGCTAATGTTTGGTGTTATTAGAACGATGTCATCAGCGAGCGGAGGTGGTGTAGTTGCCGACCATCTATCTTCCTCCCATTCCTTCCCATTCTAATTGTCTCATGATGTCTCGAGGGTGGCACTGAAGAGTTTTGGTGAGATGGTATCACCCTGCCGAACCCTTTTTGACATCAATGATCCCCAGGCCCAGACAAAGTCAGACCCAACATCTGAAGAATCTGCCATCGGTGCTCATCAATACCTAGCTCGGCTCTTCACTGTACTGTCCGAATGCAAGGTGCCCTCCCAATGGAAAACCAGCAGGACAGTTCTACTGTTCAAGAAGGGAGACATTCATGACATCGGCAACTATCGCCCCATCTGCCTATTGTGTCATTACAAGCTGTTTCCGAGTCATCTGAACAGGATTAGCAGAACACTAGATGAAGGTCAAGCGGAGCTGTTCAGGAAAGGATAAAATCACCAATCAAAGTACCAAGTATTGGGTTTGTAGGGAGTACAAGATGCACTCTGCTCACGTTCTTGTTTACAGAAAGCTTTGTTCTGTGGAGACTGAAGCAGTCACGCCCTAGTCAAACAGGGTGTTCAAACCCAATACATCAAGATCCTCGTGAGCTGTATTACGGATTCACCACCAGGATCTCACCATTCTACAAAGAAGTGACCATTCTCAAAATTATAGAAATAATAAATCTTTTACTTTTGTCTTGTTTGCTTTTCAGAATATTTTCCAAAACCTCTGCATGCTAACAGCAGAGGTTTCTCCAACGTAGAGTACGTATTTAACATTTCTCTCCAGGTCAACATGTCAAAGTTTATTCTAGAATTAATTGTGTGGTAAATATTTGTGAAAATAAGTATTTGAGTCAGCAAATAGTTGTTGAGCAATGGAAAGAAAAGAAAAGAAGTAGAAAGTCTTTGAGAAGTAGGGAGTGAGCTTTCTTTCTGAACTGGAGAAAACTTCTCCCCAGAGCCATCCAAATACGTAACAGGAAGTGGTTCTTGCTGCGCTCTGTGACATTGTGGTGCCCAGGGAGGGACTGGGGAGGTGGAATTCCATGAGAACAGCGTGTCTCCCATAAAACACCCAAGAGAATTTCCAAACCAGCCTGGAATAAACTAGGAGTAGAGAAGATGAAAACTGCTATTTTTTTCTTAATTGACTGTTATTCAAATGTATTCTGAAGGGTTATTGTCTTCCCCCAGCTTTTTTTGAAAATGCTCTTTCTCCCTCTCTTTCTTGTCCCTTCCTTTCTTTCTTGCCCCCCTCTTTCTTCTCTTCTACCCCTTCTCTGCCTCGTCCTTTCCCCACACAATACAGTCTTTGGGTAAATTCATCTCCAGCAACCGACAAGTTAGATGTGGCTTGCCGGAAACCCTTTCTGGCCTGACATCTGCAGTTATTTTCAGCTCTTGGAAAAAGTTGGCTGGGATCATTTCATCTTAAAGCCAAGTGACCTTTTTATAAAAAACAAAACAAAATTTTAAAAAAGCAGTTTCTGAAGCCAAATAAAAAAGATGAACTGGGCCTGAGGAAGATAGGACTGACCAGGATCATAAAGATTATTGCTCAGCTGGCTATAGAACGCCTGATTGATGAAATCAAGTCGGCCAAAGGAACTCTCTCCTTTTTTATTTCTGATGAAATTGGCCAAGTCTTTCAAGCCAGCGGTAACCAGATTGACTGTGATGGTGTGGACAAGCTTAGTTACCCTGAGTAAAATGGTGTAAAAGCAGGTTCCGACTTGAACCCACCCCACCGCCTCCAGCCTCTGGTGTGAGCTGTCTCGGGACTGTTTGTTGGTGTTATTTTCATGTATCATGGGGATCAGCTCTAATCAGCAACCAGGTAACCGCTGCCATGTTGGTCATTAATACCATTTTAAAGATTATTTAATTATTGTTATTGAATCGCCATGCAATGGACCATTACAAAACTATTAGTGATTGGGGTTCAGTCATACAGTGTTCCAACACCCATCGCCTCCACCAATGCACATTTCCCGACACCAATGTGCCCATTTTCCTCCTCCTACCCACCCCCACAACCTGCCTCTGGAAGGCACTTTTATTCTCTCTCTCTCTCTCCTTTTGTGCATTGTGGTTTGCAATACAGACACTGAAAGGTATCATATATATCTCTTTACTTTCAATTCTCAGTTCTAATCTAGCGTTACTATATTCAACTCTACTATTGTCGAACTGGTCCCTTCTCATATCTGCCCTCCTCCCCACACACACTTGTGGTAGAATACAACCATTGACAAGTCCTCCTGCCCCCCTGTTTTCCCTGACCTCGGATATTACTCTCATACTATTTTTCCTATACCCCAAAAATGAATGCAGTCATCTGTACCTGTTCTTTTACTCCTGACTCATTTCACTCAGCATGATATTCTCCATGTCTATCCATTTATAGGCAGATTTCATAACTTCATTTTTCCTAACAGCTGCATAGTATTCCACCATTTTGCAATATCTGTTGGAGCCTCAGGCAAGCCAGCAGCCCCCTCTATGTGAAAAGCCCAGTAGCCTCTGAATATGAGTGACTCATGGCACCACAGAGAGAAGCTTCTGCCGAAGCTCCAAATGAAAGGGGGGAAGGTAACTATGATATCAGCATCATAGGGGTCACATCAGGAAGCATTTAGCCAAGACAGCCTTCCCATACAATAGAGCAGAGACTCTGAGGTGAGCAGAAGAAATTCCAGAGAATTTTTACAAGAAGTTTTCTGGGTCTTTGAACTGAGTTTATTTTATCTCAATATTTCTGGCATATTATACCCATTCGTTCACTCTATTGTGGGTATATATATATATATTTTTACTTTTCTTTTTATTTTTTAATATTATACCTATTCATTCTCTCTATTGTAGGGTATTTTTTTTCTTTTGCAAATTTTGTTCTTATTACCAGATCCAATAAAACCTAAAAAATGGCAAGTTGAATTATCAGAAAACAAATCAATAAAAGTTAATTTATATTAATTAATTAACATACAGTTAATGCTGTATGTTTTAACATTTCTTGATCTAGCAGAGGACAACCATATGAACCATTAATGAGTTCCATACTTACGCCACATGATGGGAAGTTTCTCCTGTCCTTTAAAGGAGCTCTTAAAAGATCCTTTAAAGGCTCTGGTAACATGATGCTCTTCAAAGAAATTGAACAAACACTCCTGAAATTTGTATGGAATAATAAAACCCCACGAATAGCTAAAGCAATCCTTGGGAAAAAGAAGATGGGAGGTATCACTTTCCCCAACCTCAAGCTCTACTACAGAGCAGTTGTAATTAAGACAGTGTGGTATTGGTATAGAGAAAGACCTGTAGACCTATGGAATAGAACCGAGTATCCTGAAACACACTCTCAAATATACAACCACTTAATCTTCGATAAAGGAGCAAAAAATATTAAGTGGAGCAAAGAAAGCCTCTTCAACAAATGGTGCTGGGAAAACTGGGCAGCTACGTAAAAAAATGAACTTAGACCTCCTTCTAACGCCATGCACAAAAGTCAGATCAAAACGGATTATAGATCTCAACATCAGACATGAATCTATAAGGTACATCGAAGAAAACATAGGAGAAATGCTCTATGACATCGAAACAAAAAAGTATCTTTAAAGACGACACACCACTGACCAAGCAAATGGAAGCAAAGATAAACAAATGGGATTATATCAAGTTGAAAAGCTTCTGCACCTCAAAAGAAACGGTAACCAAGATACAAAGACAATCCACAGAGTGGGAAAGGATATTCACCCAATACCCATCTGACAAGGGGTTAATATCCAGGATATATCAGGCACTGGTAGCACTCCACAAGAAAAAAAAACAGTCAACCCTATCAAAAAATGGGGAGAAGAAATGAACAGAAGCTTCCAAAAAAGAAGAAATTGAATGGCCAAAAGGCATATGAAAAAGTGCTCTTCATCTTTAATCATCAGGGAGATGCAAATCAAAACAACAATGAGGTACCATCTCACACCACAGAGACTGGCACACATCCAAAACAGCAAGAACAACCGGTGCTGGCGCGGATGTGGGGAAAAAAGCGACTCTCATCCACTGTTGGTGGGAGTGCCAACTGGTCCAGCCCTTTTGGAAAACAATATGGGCATTCCTCTGAAAACTAGATATTGAGTTCCCATTTGATCCAGCAATAGCACTCCTGGGAATATATCCGAGAGACCAAAAAAACACATAGCAGAAACACTATCTGTACTTTTTATTCATCTCTGCGCTATTCACTATAGCTAGAATCTGGAAACAACCTAAGTGCCCGAGAATAGAGGACTGGCTAAAGAAACTGTGGTACATCTACACAATGGAATACTATGCAGCTGTCAGAAAAGATGATATTATGAAATTTACCTGCAAATGGATGGACATGGAGACTATTATGCTGAGTGAAATTAGTCAGAAGGAAAAGGACAGATATAGAATGACTGTGTTCATTAATAGGATATAAATAGATACCAGTGTTTTACTAAATGTGGGAAATGGTAATGACAGATTAAAACTCACCATTGAATATACACAAAGAGACTTAAGTGATAAACTCTAAATATCTGCAGGGCTAGCCACAATGTGTAAAATAAGAGGGAGAGAGATGCAGAGACAGAGAGAGAGAGAGAGAGAAAGAGAGGAAACTGGGGTACCTGCTATTAAGGCAGCCTGGGGTTGGGCGGGAGGGGTGGGGTACATTGGTGGTGGAAATGGGGCACTGGTGGAGGGATGGGTGCTGGTATACTGTATTACCAAGAACCAATTATGAACATCTTTGTAACTGTATGTTTCACGGTGGTATAATAAAAAATTAAAAAAAATAAAGGCTCTGGTAAGCCTTCTTATCAAGACTATGAATTCCCAGGGCTGTTGCCTGTCCATGAGGTTCTGTATAGTTTCTTCAAATCTGAATGTTCATCTGGCTGGCTAGAGCATTCTTGGTGAGTGTTTAGCTTGTTGAGTTTTTGTACTATATCCTTCCATATGCTTCCATATGCTTTGCTCACTTGATAGATCTACTGTACATATCATGGCCTTTTCTTTGTGTCTTGAGCTCCTTGTTTGATCTTGCTTCATTTACTATCCAGTCTCTATCTTTGGATTTTGTCATTTTAAGTCTAATGTGTCTTGGAGTTTTCCTAACCGGGTCTGTTTTCACTGGGACCCTTCAGGCGCCTTGTTTCTCAGTGCCTGTAATCCTCAACTCTGAGAAGTTCTTATTGATTTCTTTAACTGATGTTTCTTCATCACATTTGCCTTCCTGCTCTCAGGACTTTGGTGTTTCATATATTCCTCTTGTACTCATGCCACTATTCTTTGGTGTGCTGTCTGCTTCTTTTCAGACTATTTCCACATCCGGCCTCTTCCTCCTCAATTTGGTTTCCTCCTCATATTGGAGCTTCTCAGTCTTTTGCTCAGCTTGTTATTCTGCTGTTCAGAGCTTCTGTTGACTTTTTAAAAAATATATCATCTACCATGCTCTTTTTTGTCATTTCTAACTGTAGTAGTTTTCCATTTCAACTCTTTGTACTCTCTTGTACTTTGCTGATGAGCTGTGTTATCGCTTTCTCTGAACTCACTGGATATCTTCATCAGAGTGTCACTAAAGCCACTGTCTGAGGACTTACGGGTGTTGCTTATGTCTTTGGTGATAATGTTTTTTGCTCATTGATCTTGGTGGGCTCCTGCGTATTTCCCCATTGATTTTCTAATGTCACTGCTGAGCTGGGAGTGAGTTTTTGTAGTTACACCAACTCCCCTGTCCCCCCAGAAGACACTGAAAGATTAAGCTGGAGATTGTTCTAGCTTCTCTGGCTATCCTCAAAGAATGACAGGAAGGATAATGTAAGCAACATGTAATAGTTGAGTAGAGCTGTCTTGTACCTCAGGAGCTGTGGTGTGGGCCCCTAATATGGCACAGGTTGGGTGTGGAGGCTACTGGGACCTGCCCAGTAGGGAGAGCTGTCTCTAGTTCTGGAATAGGTTCAGAGATACCAGCCTCACCTGGGATGGTGAAGCAGCAAGCAGAAGGTTGGTATTTTTCCCTTTTTTTCTGGGGGGGGAGAGCCCACCAGGTGGTGATCAGGGTCACACCAGGTAATGTTCAGGGTAGCTATATGCAGTGCTGAGTTTCATATTAACACCAAAGCCACAGATACAGTCTTTATCTTGTCTTCCTTCCTTCCTTCCTTCCTTCCTTCCTTCCTTCCTTCCTTCCTTCCTTCCTTCCTTTCCTTCCTTTCCTTCCTTCCTTCCTTCCTTCCTTCCTTCCTTCCTTCCTTCCTTCCTTCCTTCCTTCCTTCCTCTCTCCCTCCCTCCTCCTCCTCCTCTCCTCCCTCCCTCCCTCCCTCCCTCCCTCCCTCTCCTCCCTCCCTCCTCCCTCCTTCCTTCCTTCCTTCCTTCTCTTCCTCTGCCCCTCCTTTCCTTTCAATTTATGAATCACTTCTTTATTCAGCAAGTGGACTTTCATTGAATGGCAAATAGGGACATAAATAGATATGTTGTACTTTGCATTTGGGTCATGGGATGTAATTAATATTCTCAGAAGCACTGGAGTGTATTGCGAGTGCAGAGTGTATGTTCGCTCTGCTGCCTGGTGTTGTGTGCTGGCATGGAAGCTGACCAGGAGTGACCTTTCCAAATCTCTCCTCACTGATTAACTAGGAGTGACCTTTCCAGATCTCTCCTCACTAATGAAAACTTTCAGCACAAGATGATCTAGTCTAAGCAGCAGCCGGCGATGGCTCACTGGTCTCCACCCTGGACTCAAACCTCCCTTCCGCTGCTCACCCTTCCACCCCAGCCCTGGACTGCTGGAACTTGACTCGGTTTGGATTTGGAAGGAGAGCTTTAAGAGGTAATGCACAAGTCTGAATATCCGAGCCTGGTGCCTAAAGGTGATCCCAAAGAAAGGACTTGGGAAGGGTGGAAGAGGGGACCAGCAGCAAGGGATGTGGTTATTGTTGCTGCAAGGAGGCAGAGCCAGTAGTGTCCAGCTGGTCAGGAGAGCGGCAGTGTGACTTTATTCAGAGATGCATACAGTTAGTCACACTGCAGGCCAGGCCTGCCACTAGAGGCAAAGGGTGGGGGCGGGGTGATGGTGAGTTTCCCTGGCTAACCCACCTCCACCCCACACCTGCCCCTACCTTCTCCCTGCCCCAAACTCTTCCAGATGGTCATGGAGTGGCACGTCAGGCACTCCATGGCTGCCTGTTCCACAACAGCCCTGGAGCTGGCAACAACTAAGCGATATTCGTAGTAGCCCTCTATAATACTGTAAACAGCCAAGGGCCATCTGGTGGGAGGGAGGGCAGCTGCTGCTCCCTCTTACAACCAAGGCTGGGCCCAGTCCACTAGTCCTCCTACCACTAGTCCTCCTACAAGGACTGGCAAGGAGCTCTTGCCAGTCCTTGACACTTTGCAGCTCTGGCATGGGGACCAAGAAATGGGGAAGAGTCCCCAGTCGTGTTTGTCCTGATGTCACTGTCACTTTCCTTGAGTCTTGGCACACAGCCCCTTGCCGGCTGTCGTAGTGTGGCCATGTGCCTTTTGTCCAACATACATCCTCTCCAGTGTGACCCTGCAGTCATGGCCCTTGTAGGCTCCTCTTCCATCACCTAGCTGGAGCAAGCACATCTGCTTCACTGCCGCAGGGATTGAAGGTGGGGCGTGGTGTCCAGGGAGGTGGATGTACGCAGGCCCTTGAGGTGCATGTGTCTCCATATGAGCTAACACATGTTGGTGCCCAATAAGGGCAGTGCATGGTCTTTTTTCCTCAGGACCCGTGACACGAGGCCCTGGGAGATGGTTCTGGAGCCTGGGGCAGGGGCCAGGGTCATGGACGATGGCCATCCATATAGCCTTGTGCTCAGTCAGGGTCATGGGTAACAGCCATAAATACAGCCCCGTGCTCAGCCAGGGTCATGGGCAATGGCCATCCATACAGTCCTGTGCTCAGCCAAGGGTCATGGGTGATGTCCATCCATACAGCCAGATTCTCGCCACTCTTCATTCAGGTTGTGTCCACCATCTGCCATTATTGTCGTTATGGGTTTCTCCTTTCATCTGCAGAATTGCTGTGTGGGTGGTGACTGAGCATTGCTGGTGAGAGAACAGGAGGCTGGCAGGGCTTGCTCCAGTGCTGACCTTCTTTTTTAATGAATGTGTATACTTTTATTTATTTAAGAAAATTTTAATTTTATTATACCAGTTTGAGGTATACAGTTACAAAGATATTCATGATTGGGTTTCAATCATACAGTGTTCCAGCACCCATCCCTCCACAAGTGTGCATTTACCACTACCAATGTCCCCAGATTCCCTACCCCTCCCCAGCAGCCTCTATAGCAGGTACTTTCTCTCTTCTCTCTCTCTCTCTCTCTCTCTCTCTCTCTCTCTCTCTTATACATTATGGCTTGAAATGCATACATTTAGGGGTTATCATGTATATCCCTTTGCCTACATTCACTGCTCAGTTCTGGTCTGGGGGTTACCATTTCCAACAATTATTAGCACAATGGTCCCTTCTCTGTCTTACCTAACCTCTGACTCCCACACAATTATGGTAGATTCCAAACACTGACAAGTCCTCCTGGTCCATGTTTTGCCTGGCCTTGGATATTAATATCATATTATTTTTTATATCCCACAAATGAATGCAGTCATTCTATATCTGTCCTTTTGCCTCTGGCTAAATTTCACTCAACATAATACTCTCAATGTCCATCCATTTATAGGCAAATTTCATGACTTCATTTTTCCTAACAGGTGCATAGTATTCCATTGTGTAGCTGTACCATAGTTTCTTTATCCAGTTGTCTGTTCTCAGGCACTCAGGTTGTTTTCATATTCTGGCTATTATGAATAGTGCTGCTATGAACATAAAAGTGCAGATGATGTTTCTGCTTTGTTTTTGAGCTCCCAGGTATATTCCCAGGAATGGTTTTGTTGGGCCAAATGGTTGGAGGAATGTCCATATTGTTTTCCCACAAAGGCTGTACCAGTCGACATTTCCACCAACAATGGAGAGAGTTACTTCCTTCCCCGATCCACGCCAGCACTGGTTGTTTTTTCTCTTTTGGATATGTGCCAGCCTCTGTGGTGTGAGGGGATGTCTCATTGTTTTGATTTGCATCTCCCTGATAATTAGTGATGATGCAGTGCTCACCTTCTTGATGAGGTACTGTCTCTCTTCGGGACCTTACAAAGCGCATAGAACCGGTGCATCTTCACCCACCTCTTCAGAAGCCCCCCATCCTCCTGGGTGGCTGGGACGTTCAATTGACAAGACAAAACTGGTTAAAGATATCCAGAGCTTGTGTGGCGTGCAGTTATGTTTTTGGCCTTTCTTGGTGTCTACCCTGCCAGTTTCCACTGTGTCTCCTTCCTATGTATGTGTTAAAGGGTTTCCTGAGAATCACTGTAACTGTTTCTGTGTACTGGGAGAGGGGTGCACGACCTTTGTCAGACCTGACCAGGTGCCTACTTAGAGTATGACTGACAGGCCAAACATGTTAGTTTCTCACTTTCAACAATGAGTTATCATCTCACACCACAGAGACTGACACATATTCAAAAGAGCAAAAACAGTCAGTGCTGGTGTGGATGTGGGGAGAAAGGAACTATCATCCATTGCTGATGGGAATGTCAACTGCTCCAGCCTTTTTGGAAAACAATATGGACATTCCTCCAAAAGCTAGAAATTGAGCTCCCATTTGACCCAATAATACCACTTCTGGGAATATACCTAGGAACCCAAAAACACACAGCAAAACTCTGGTTTCCATATAAATCTTTCGCCTTTTACCAAAAAACACACAGCAGAAACACCATCTGCACTTCTAGGTTCATAGCAGCACTATTCACAATAGCCAGAATATGGAAACAACCTGAGAGCCCGAGAACAGATGACTGGATAAAGAAACACTTATTTTCCTTGACCTCCCATCTCTCTGGGAGGGCTTTTAGCAAGTGTGGTAAACCTTCCCTTCGGGTCCCCCAGAGAGGTGGGAGGATATCTTCAAGATGTCCGCAGCAGCAGGTGTGGACCATACAGCAAGGGTGTCTGCGTACAGCCCTGCCCAGCAGATGGCCGCGCTCTGTAGCTGTCGGGACCTTAGGAGCTCTTCATGCTTACATATGAGAGTTAGCTTGTTTAAGTTCAAGACTAGGTTTACTTAAGCCCAGGAAGCCTTTCTGATAAACATTATGCATTTTTTCTAGGCGGATTAAATAATTTACAATCTGTTAACACAAGTGATCAGTTTTAGGAATACCTTTTGCCATTTTAGTAAAGGGGAAACATCAAAGTTGGGTTTACATATGTATGTTGCTGATAATTAATATTTATGAGGGCAGTGAGCATGGGGGCACACCTGGTAGTGCCCTGAGTTATCCCCAGCTCTGTACTGGGGTCACTTCTGTCATTTTTCAGGTACCTTGAAGTGCTGGGTCTGTCATGTACATGGCGAGTACGGTAACCCCTACGCTGTCCTGTGGCGCTGATATTAAAGTTTAACTTAAGGAAAATCTTAGAATAGCTCATTTGGTCTGGAGTCAGCTGAACCCTATAGAGTTACTTTTTAAAAGGCTTTCTTCTTATAAAACTCTCTCGCATGAACAACTTTATAAACCACAGTGTCTTGATAAACATTCCTAAAAAAAGCCTCTCTCACATTATGTGTACTTTCTTTTGCTTACTCAGTTCCTACAGCTTTGTTCCATCTTTCAGAAAGTTATTTCATTCCTCCTTTTATTTAAAATGCATCTTCTTTGTGGAATAGAACTGAATATCCTGACACACACTCACAAATGTACGATCACTTAATGTTTGATAAAAGAGTAAAATATATAAGGTGGAGCAAAGAAAGCGTTTTCAACAAGTGGTGATGGAAAATTGGGTAGCTACATGTAAAAAAATGAACATAGACCTCCTTCTAAGGCCATACATAACATTCAGATCAAAATGGATTAAGGATCCAACATCAGACCTGAATCTATAAGGACATCAAAGAAAACATAGGCAAACCCCTCTACAACATTGGAGCTAAAGGTGTCTTCAAAGACGAAATTCCACTGACAAAGGAAATAGAAGCAAAGATAAACATATGAGATTATATGAAACTGAAAAGCTTCTGCACCTCAAAATAAATAGTGACAAAAAAAGATAGCCCACAGATGGGAAAGAATATTTATGCAATACCCATCTGCTAAGGGGTTAATATCAAAGATATACAAGGCCCTGGTAGAACTTTGCAAGAAAAAAATCCAACTGCATTAAGAAATGAGAATAAATGAACAGAAATTTCCTCAAATAAGAAATTGAATGGCCAAAAGGCATATGAAAAAGTTCTCTTCATCATTCCATATTAAGGAGATGCAAATCAAAACAACAATGAGATATCATCTCACTCCACAGAGACTGGCACACATCTAAAAGAGCAGTCAGTGCTGGCGAAGATGTGGGGAGAAAGGGACTTTCATCCATTGTTGGTGGAAATGTCAACTGGTACAGCCTTTTTGGAAAACAATATGGACATTCCTCCAAAAACTAGATATTGAGCTCTCATTTGGCCTGACAATACCACTCCTGGGAATATACCTTGGAGACCTCAAAACACAGCAGAAACATCTGCACTTTTATGTTCATAACAGCACTGTTCACAATAGCCAGAATATGGAAACAACCTGAGTGCCTGAGAACAGACAACTGGATAAAGAAACTATGGTACATCTACACAATGGAATACTATGCAGCTGTTAGGAAAAATGAAGCTATGAAATTTGCCTACAAAGGGATGGACATGGAGATCATCATGCTTAGTGAAATCAGCAGAAGGAAAGGGACAGATATAGAATGATTGCATACATCTAAGGGATATAAATATATGCCAGTGTTCTACTAATTGTTGGAAATGGTAACGCAAAGCTAGAACTGAGCATTGAATGTGGCAAAGGGATTTATGTGATAACCACTAAATGTACGTATTGCAAGCCACAATGTGTAAGAGGACAGAGCAGAGAGAGAGAGAGAGAAGGAAGAGGAGGAGGAGGAGGAGGAGGAGGAGGAGGAGGAGGAAAGTGCCTGCAATAGAGGCAGGCTGGAGGAAGCGGGAGGGACTCTGGGGAAACTGGTGATGGGAAATGTGCACTAGAGGAGGGATGGGTGCTGCAACATTGTATCACTGAAACCCTATCATGATCATCTTTGTAAATGTCTATTTCACAGTGTTATAATAAAAAATAAAATAAACTAAAAAGGAAAATTGTATTAAATATATTACATTATATAAATGATAATATACTTGTCACTTTTATCACTTGTCTTCCCATTGTTCATCAATTTGCTCGAGTGGGCACCAGTAACATCTCCATATGTCCTGTAGCATGCTAGGTTAGCCCAAGGGCATCTTCTTGCTCCAGGAACACGAAGAGCCTCAAACCATTCCTTCGGGTCACGGGAATGAGGTCTATAATTGTTACTGGTTTTTGGCATATCAAATACGACACGGCTTGCTTTCCAGTTTCTGCCGATGTTGAAAACATGGAATAATTATGTTAACTACACCACTTAAACTAAAAGATGTGAATAGAGAGCCCTTCATTATTTAAGTGATTTTAAAAGGGAAAAATCTTCTTTAGAATATCCTTCAGGGGCCTGAGCCATAATACAGCGGTAGGGCGTTTGCCTTGCATGTGGCTGACCCAGGTTCAATCCCCAGTATCCTATATAGTCCCCCAGCTCTACCAGGAGTAATTCCTGAGTGAAGAGCCAGGCAGGAGTAACCCCCTGAGCATCACCGGGTGTGACCCAAAAAAGAAAAAAAAATTGTCTAGAATGTTGCATTACTCTTACATTATTTCATTTCTCTCTGCCTTAAATTTTTTATTCCTTCTAGAGAAAAATACTAAAGTCTCATTTGTGCTCCAAAATACCATTTGTTCCCTATGTCTCCATGCGCTTTCTGTAACCAGCTACAATCTCAAAGGCTTGTTTTTCTTTTCTTTGGATTACACCCGGCAATGCTCAGGGGTTTCTCCTGGCTCTGCACTCAGGAATTACCCCTGGCGGTGCTCAGGGGACCATATGGGATGCCGGGGATCGAACCCGGGCCGGCATGGGCCGGCCGTGCAAGGCAAACGCCCTACCCGCTGGGCTATTGCTCTGGCCCCAAGGCTTGTCTTTCTCTACTAAGAACACTCTTACTCAGTGCTAGAAATCTGAAGGCCACCACTTCCAGAAAAACGGTCCCCAACACTGCCATTCTCTCACTGAAATAGCATACAGTCTTTAATACAGACATGGGGGTATGGAGATGCGCCGGGCATCTCTGGGTCAGCGCTGACCACATGCCCACCTCACAGAACTGGCTTTATTCAGTTGGCCCAGCTTACCTTCCTCTTCTCGGCCTGTGCTTGCAGTGTTGGTTCCCCTTAGCATTGCCAAGCCCACAGCACTGTGGAGGAGGCCAGCCTGCCCCTTCGGCCACTGGGTACTCATCTTTGTGCTGTCCAGAACCAAGGTGCTTTGCTCTGCTAAACTGTTGCATTTTGGTGCCAACTGGAGACTGTTGGGACCAGCAAGGGGCAGCCCTGAGACCCGGGTGTCAGCACCTGCCTAAGTACAAGGGTGCACACCACAGAATTCCAGCATCCTCTGCCCCTCAGGACTCCCACATGATGGGCTTCAGGCCAAGGATGGGTGCCTACAGCAGGAAGCCATCTCACAGTTGGTGGGAAAGCTGACTGGTCCAGCTGTTTTGGAAAACAAAATGGACATTCCTCCAAAACTAGAAATTGAGCTCCCATTTGACCCAGCAATATCACTCCTGAAAATATACCCTGGGAAGCCAAAAACACATAGCAGAAACACCATCTATACTTCTATGTTCATAGCAGCACTGTTGCAATAGCCAGAATCTGAAAACAACCTGAGTGCCGGAGAACAGAAGACTGGATAAAGAAACTGTGGTACATCTGTACTATGGAATACTATGCAGCTGTCAGGAAAAGTGTAGTCATTAAATTTGTCTATAAATGAATGGACATGGAGGGAATCCTCCTCAGTGAAATGAGTCAGAAGACGTACAGATAAAGAATGACTGCATTCATTTGTGAAAGGCAGGCTGGGCCCATGGAGAGTGAACATCACTATGCAGCCCAGGCTCAGCAGAACACCTAGGTCGAGACGGAGCTTTCTCTATAAATTAGACAGTGAAGACTTTCCCGTGTTTTGCCTTAGCTGAGATTCATGTGGGCCATGTCCTGATTAACATTGTCACAGGCACATTTTTCTCTATGTGCAAGCCTTCCAGACACTTTAGTTTTCCATAAATTTTCTTTCTATAGCTCCTTTCATTAAGGAGGCACACATTTGAGTGTTTTTGAACTGCCAGATAATGTCTCTAGTGAAAGGGAGGGGTGCGTGGGGGTGAAGGACTAAAATTCATGACGTGGATTTGCTATCTGGAAACATAGTCTGATGTTTTAAATCAAGGATCACTTCAGAAAGTGAAATTTCATTCATACAACATGAGCCTCAAATTGAGAACAAGTATATCCCTCTTCTTTTTAAGTTGATTTCTTATACCATGACTTTATAAGAATATAATAGAATATGGTAAAGCAGACACCTTTATTTCAGTGGTGCTAGGACTCGAACCCAGGTCTCAAGCCTGCAAGGTGTGTACTTTATCACCGAGCCACAGCCATGCACCTTTGCTTTTAATACCTTCTGTTCTCTCTCTCTCTCTCTCTCTCTCTCTCTCTCTCCCACACACACACACAAACACACACCCCACTGTTCCTTTTGTTTGTGATTTGAAAACATTATTATTATTGTTATTGTTGTTGTAGCACTAGGAATCACTACACTTCTGGTGTTTTGAAAACATTTTCTTTTTTATTTGTTTTTATGGGCCACAGCGATGGTGCGCAGAGGTTACTCCTGACTCTGCACTCAGGAATAACTCCTGGAGAGCTCAGCGGACCATAGGAGGTGCTGGGGATCAAACCCTTGTTGGCTGCATGCAAGGCAAGTCTTCTTGCCTCTGTGCTATTTCTCCAGCCACCCTTTGGAAACAGTTCAAGCATTTCTTAGAGTGTTTCATGGCAGTTCCTCCAAAGACACCTCACCCACACAAGTTATCTCCTCAGTTCAATGTTGAGATTCTCAACGACAGATCCTAACAATTCCATGTTACTGTCTAGGGGGCACTGAGAAAGCAGGAGGAGAGGCAGAAGATCCTTCTTAACCATCCAGCCCACCACCACCTCTTCTGCAGGCCTTCCTGGAGATGGAGTTGGATATATGCACATGTCCATCATGAAACACCTCTCCAGAGAAAGGAGGCAGTGTGCTGTAGTAATTAAGTCATGGCCCTTGGCCTCTGACAAACTGGGCTGGCTCAACACCCCCGTTCTGATTTTTTCTGGCTGTGTGTGATGTTGAGCAAATGACTAAGGAGGCTCTTTGGATTTCAGTTTCCCCCAGCTCTGAGAGGGGGCGTCATAACAGTGCCACTGGGAGTGCTTGGGAGGGTATAAACGAGGAGGCCTGTCTTGTACTTAGCACAGTGCCAGGCATGCAGAAAACTCTCGCAGTTTTCATAATGATCATTGCCCTATTAGCCATATTTATCAACCCAGGGGCCATTCTTGTGAGTTCTCCCCCAACCCTGTTCTGCAGAGGCAGTGATTCACACAAACCAAAGGACTCCTAACTCTCCCGACAGATCAACACTATCCATCTCCAGACGTGACCCTAAGGCTTCCATCTCACTGGCAGGCATGCCGCATTATCAAGCCTCTCTGATTGCGCTAATCTGATCTTACATGTTCATCTCAGAGCTGTCTTTGACTTGGCTCTACAGTGCTTCCCCTTCCATCTCATTTTCTTCTTTCCCCCTTCCGTCTCATTTTCTTCTTTCCCCCTTCCGTCTCATTTTCTTCCCCCTTCCGTTCTCCCCCTTCCGTCTCATTTTCTTCTTTCCCCCTTCCGTCTCATTTTCTCCTTGGGCTTTCTGACTCCAGCACTGTCTACTCCCAGCCCCCACCTTTGCATCCTGTGTCCATCAGACCCAAGCAGGCTTAACCTGGCAATGCTCGTTTTACCAATCCAGCTGGTATTTCCGGAGTACCCCAGTGCTCCTGGAAGTTAAGACACACTCTGGGTATCAGTCTCCAGGATGTGACTTTGGCAAAAAATCGGCAGACACTGTTTACACAGTGTGAAGGGAAAGACTGCAAACACCGACCGTCTTTGGCAAGTTACCTGTCCAGGCAGCTGACACTCAAGCAGCCGTTTGGTTCAGGGTGACTGTGGACCCAGCAGGGGGAAGGCACAGCAGCGCAGTGACAAAGGCTGACTTTTTCCGTGGCACACCTCTTCCCTGAAGGCTGTCTTCCCGAAAGCTGCTGACAGAGCAAAGGCTCGTCCCCCTGCTTGGCTGATAAGCGAAGCCCTGTTTTATATTTAACTCACTCCTGTGGCTGGAGGGGTGTGGTGGTGGGAGCGTTGTTTATAAGGGGAGCTGTTGGCTGTGCGCGCTCAGCCCTCCTCCTCCCTCCCCCCTCCTCCCTCCTCCTCCCTCCTCCTCCTCCTCCTCCTCCTCCTCCTCCTCCCTACTTCTCCTCCTCCTCCATCCCGGCTCCTCTTCGGGATCCTTCTTCCACCCCCTTGTTTCCTCTTCCACCCTGAGGGGCTGGTGGGGACGTGAACAGGGCGGGGGAGAAGGTTTGCAGCAGAGACGCCAGAAGCTGGCGGGAGAGAGTGCGTGGCTCCAGGGACTTCCTTCCCAGCCACGGGGACACGGGGCTGACACACCCGAGTGAGACGGAGCATTCTTTCATGCGGTGACCCTCGACTGGGAATCCAGAATGAACTTTGCCGAGGAGGGAGACGCCAAGCGATACTGCATCCGAGCCAAGCATGTGGCCATCATCTGCGGCGTGGTGGTGGCCGTGGGGCTCATTGTGGGACTCTCTGTGGGCTTGACCCGGAACTGTGATTGCGCCTCCGAGCCCAGCCCCACGTCTACCCCCTGCCCACCACCGACGCCCCCCGCAGGACTCGGTGTGCCCGGCTAGTGTAGAGAATGGGCCGTGGACAGAGTTCCGGCTGCCGAACTACGTCATCCCCGAGCACTACGACCTGGAGGTGCAGCCACGGCTGCTGGAGGACACCTACACGGGCAACGTGAGCATCGCCATCCAGGTGCGCGAGCCCACCACTGCCGTGTGGCTGCACCTGCGCGAGACCAGGATCACGCAGCTGCCCGGAGCTCCGCGGGCGACGGGGAGCGGGTGCCAGTGGTGCGCTGCTTCGAGTACAAAGCGCAGGGAGTACCTGGTGGTGAAAGTCTCCGAGACGCTCAGGCCCAGCGCGGAAGGCAGCCCGTACGTCTTGACTCCTGAGCTTCGCCGGCTGGCTCAATGGCTCGCTGGTGGGCTTCTACAGGACCACCTACGTGGAGAACGGCAAAGTCAAGTAAATACGAAGCTTCGCTTTGTTCATGCTTTGCCTCTTCTGCCCCCTCTCTTTTCTGCTCACCCCACTTTATCTTTTTATTGTTGTTTTGGTTTGGGGGCCATGGGTTGGGGCCGTTCCTGGCAGTGCTTGTGGTTTACTACCTGCCCTGTTCTCAGGGGTGACTTCTGGCAGTGTTCAGGGCTTACTTCCTGCTCAGTGCCCAAGGATCACTCCTGGCAGTGCTGAGGGGCTTACTCCTGTGCTCAGGGAGCTTAAGGGCTTTCTCCTGGTGGGCAGTGCTCAAGGGTTACTCCTTGTCCTGTGCTCAGGGATCACTCCTGGCAGTGCTCAAGGGTTACTCCCTGCTCCGTGGTTAGGGATCATTCCTGGTAGGTGCTCAAGGCTTATTTCCTGCTCAGTGCCCAAGGATCACTGCTGGTAGTGCTCAGGGTTTACTCCCTTCTCTGTGCTCAGGGATTACTCCTGGTGATGCTCAAGGCTTACTCCTTGCCCTGTGCTCAGGAATTACTCCCTGGTAGTGCTCAAGACGTACTCCCTGCTCAGTGCTCAGGGATCACTCCTGGTTGTGCTCATGGCTTACTACCTTCTCAGTACTCGGGATTACTCCTGGTGGTGCTCATGACTTACTCCCTGCTCAGTGCTCGGGGATCGCTTCTGCAGTATTCATGACTTATTCCCTGGCTCTGTGCTCAGGGAACTGTATGGGATGTTGGGGATGGAGCCTGGGTCAGGCATGTGCAAGGCAAGCGCCCTGCCTGCTGTGCTGTCACCAGCCGCGTCACCATCCTTTCATTTGGGCATCTAAACTGTGCTCCTGTTCTGCTTGTTCACCAGGGAGCAAAAGACTCTTCCTTTGTTCTCTTTCTGATCAGTGTTTTTAGGGTATATGGTCTGATCTGAGATCTGAAAGTGTTGAGTGAACTGTGTGGAGTTCAAAGGGAGTGTAAGTCCTGTATCTTATCAGGAAAGATGATGGGATACTGCTCCCTATGCAAATATTTACGTGAACCATCTCTGGCTTCTGCGTTATTTTTTGCTTTTTGGGCCACAGCTGGTGATGCTCAGGTCTAACTCCTGGGTCTGCATTCTTAGTGGGGCTCAGAGATCATATAGGATCTGAGGATCAAACCCAAGTCAGCCTCCTGCCAGCCTAGCACCTTGTTTGCTGTTCTGTCTCTCTGCCCCACATCTCTGATTTTAAACCACATGCACATGGTAAATTTCACTGATGATGTTTTTAGGGTATGTGGCAGTAAGTATTTTTGGTGTTATGGACTATACTCTGTTTTCAGGGCTTACTCCTGGCTCTATGCTCAGGGATCACTCCTGTCAGGGATCAGGGGAGCATACAGCATGCAGGGGACTGGATCAAGATCTGCTACATGTAAGGCTAGTGCCTTGACTTCCCGCCTTAGCTCTCTGGAACATTGTCAATGATTCTCTTTATTTTGAGGGGAAAGGTGTGGGGGGTTTGGACCACACCCGGCACTGCTCAGGGCTTATTCCCAGATTCTTTTTATTTTAGGGGGGAAGGTGAGGGATGTTTGGACCACACTTGGACACAGCTCTGTGCTGAGAGATCACTCCTGGCTGGCATGAGGGACCATATGGGGTACTGGGGATTGAACCCGGATCGGCCACATAAAAGGCAAATGCCCTCTCCACTGTGCAGTTGCTCCACCCCCACCCATGGCGATGATTCATCACTGAGTTGAAGTGAGCGTCAGCATGCAGCAAGTATAAATCTGGGTGCTTCATTGGAGAAGGGAGACACCAAAAGATGATGTAAGATCCACAAAACTGCCTTCGCCTCTCTACCTAGGGAGTCAGCAGGCCTGTGTCTTCCATCTTGTTGGATCCACACTGTTTTATACCTAAGTTTGTTCGGAAAACTTGAGATCCACACAAGTGAATAAACATTTGGGCTTATTGAGTCCCAAGATGATAATTGTCATTGCAGTATGCAACAATAAGGCTAAGTTTTGTGCAGCGTGAAAGAGGCATTTTTATTTTTATTATACCACCGTGATATTGAAAGGTATTAGGTAATTAAAGACACCCCGTCACCCACCCTCCACATCCCCCAACACACTTGTGTTTGCTTAGCCTGGTAGAGGTGGTTGCTTTGACCAGAAATAAGTTCCTCCTTGAGCTTGCTGAGAGCAAATCTCAGTAAACTCATGGACCCTCACACGGCAGGTTGGCCCTTCCCTCAGGAAGAAAAGCTATACCTGAAGTGTCCCTGAACGTGAACTGTTTGACCTTTGCCACCTGAACAGGTCAGTGATATTTTTTCTTTTTTGTGTCACACCCAGCGATGCTGAGGGGTTACTCCTGGCTCTGCACTCAGAATTCACTCCTGGCAGTGCTCCGGGGACCCTGAGGATCAAACCTGTGTCAACTGCGTGCAAGGCAAACACCTTACTAGCTGTGTTATTACTCCCACCCCTGTGCAGGTCAACGATTAAGAAAGTTCAATGTTGCTTCCAGAAATGTGAGCCCAGGGCTAGTGCGCTATGGCAGACCTCGCTTCTGCTGTGCTGTGTTAACCTTCTTCCAAGACAAAGCAGGTCCCGGGGCAGACGTTCTGCTATTTTTGAGGGAGCCTCAGACTCCACGGGCACATCACTTATGTTTACATATGTTTATATATGTTTATATATTTATGTTTATATATGTCTATATGTATATGTTTTGTTTTTGTGAAGGATTATTGCTAGTCCATTTATATATAGTATATCAAATACTTTCTTTTTTATATATAACAAAAAATAAATGAATATCTAGATTTATCTATAAAAATATATATATAAATACACATCATCTACAGGAGCATGATCATACCAAATATAAATAGATGTGACAATTGCATATATATTTATTTAATAGTTGACATAAAATATGTTTTATATATTTAAAATATATCTAATATTTAATATACATTAAATATATATTTAATAGTTATATATGTTTATTTAATATTTATACATATATAGGTGGGATCATGCTCCTGTAGATGATGTGTATTTTTTGGGGGGTCAGAGGGTCTCCCAAACAGTGCTCTGGGAACCCGGGGCCTGCTCCCTGGGATATTTGGTCCTGCTGTGTGGGTCTGGCTGTTCAGTGCAGTAGCCAGTGACTGGGTGCTGCTCTGGCTCAGCTGTGTTCCTCCAGGCTCATACCGGGTGATGCTGAGGGTGTGGGGGGCATCATGCAGTTATGGGGTCAGCCCCTGGCCATAGCATGTGTAAGGCATGGATGCCAACCCTTGGAGCTACCTGCCTAGCCTCTGGGTGACTTTTATTTTATTATTTTTTATTTTGTGGCTACAGGCAGTGCCGTGGGTTTACTCCCTCTCTCTGTGCTCAGGAGTAACTCTTGGCAGTGCTTGAGGGACCGTGTGGGGTACTGGGGATCCAATCTGGGTTGGCCGTATGCAAGGAAAGTGCCTTACCCACGGTACTATCACTCTAGCCTTTGGTGATGTATTTTAATTATTATAAATTAGTTTCTCTTTTATTTTTTTAGATTACTTTTTTATTTTATTTTAAAATATTTTTTTACTTTTTAAAAAAATTTATTATACCACCCGTGAGACATACAATTACAAAGGTGTTCACAATTGGTTCATGATAATACAGTATTCCAGCACCCATCCCCTCCACCAGTGCCCCATTTCCACCACCAATGTACCCCACCCCCTCCCAACCACCCCAGGCTGCCTCAACAGCAGGTAGCCCTGTTTCTCTCTCTTTCTCTCTCTGTCTCTCTCTGTCTCTGCATCTCTCTCCCTCTTAATATTTTATTTTATTTTATTTTTTTCTCTCCTCTTAATATTTTAAAATATTTTTTAATATACCACTGAACCAGAGACTCTCAGACATGGGGCAGAGCTGCTCCTTGCTCTCCTGTGCCCAGCCGCTCATGAGGCGCCCGGGAGGCATGGCGGGTTGTAGCCTTGGCCTGCCACCCCAGTAGAGCCTCACAACAAGCTGGGCGACCCCCGACTCCCTGGGGGCCGCCATCTTCCACATCCGGACTTCCCTCTCGTCAACAATCCACCCAGCAGACCAGACTATCACAGCCCGGCTTACGTGGCTGCTAGCGGCGCGCAGTTCATCAATAAATGCTTTATTTAGAGGTGACTACAAGAGTATGCCATCCACACGGCAAGCTTGGCAAGCTGCTCATGTCGTATTTGATATGCCAAATACCAGTAACATTTATATTAGGTCATTCCCATGACCTAATATAATGGTCTGAGGCTCTTTATGTTCCTGGAGCAAGTGGATGCCTTTGGGTTCTACTAGCATAAGACAGGACATATGGAGATATTACTGGTACCCGCTCTAGCAAATAGATGATGAACGGGAAGATAGTGATAGTGATAGTGATACCATTGTGAGGCATACAATTACAAAGGTGTTCATAATTGGTTCTTGGTAAAACAGTATTCTAGCACCCATCCCTCCACCAGTGCCCCGTTCCCACCACCAATGTACCCACACCCCTCCCGCCCACTCCCAGGCTGCCTCAATAGCAGGTACCCCCTTTTCTTCTCTTTCTCTCTGTCTCTGTATCTCTCTCCCCTCTTCTTTTTACACATTGCGGCTAGCCCTGCAGGCATTTTAGGTTTATCATGTAAGTCTCTTTGTGTATGTCTTTATCATGTAAGTCTCTTTGTGTAAGTCTCTTTGTGTAAGTCTTTTGTGACTTTATCATGTAAGTCTCTTTGTGTAAGTTTCTTTGTGTATTCAATGATGAGTTCTAGTCTGACATTAGCATTTCCACACTTAATAAAACAGTGGTATATATTTATATCTAATTAATGAATGCAGTCATTCTATATCTGTCCTTTTCCTTCTGACTAATTTCACTCAGCATGATAGTCTCCATGTCCATCCATTTGCAGGTAAATTTCATGATTTCATCTTTTCTGACAGCTGCATAGTATTCCATTGTGTAGATGTACCACAGTTTCTTTTAGCCAGTCTTCTGTTCTCGGGCACTTAGTTTGTTTCCAGATTCTAGCTATTATGAATAGCGCAGCGATGAATAAAGTAGTACAGATAGTGTTTCTGCTGTGTGTTTTTTGGGTCTCCAGGGTATATTCCCATGAATGGTATTGCTGGATCAAATGGGAGCTCAATATATAGTTTTCAGAAGAATGTCCATATTGTTTCTCAAAAGGGCTGGACCAGTCGGCATTCCCACCAAGAGTGGATGAGAGTCCCTTTTCCCCGCATCCACACCAGCAACAGCTGTTCTTGCTGTTTTGAATGTGTGCCAGTCTCTGTGGTGTGAGATGATACCTCGTTTGTTTTTTTTTTAATTTTTTTTATTATACCACCGTGAAACACACAATTACAAAGGTGTTCATAATTGGTTCTTGGTAATACAGTATTCCAGCACCCATCCCTCCACCAGTGCCCCATTTCCACCACCAATGCCCCTCCCCCCCCCCCCCCCCCACCCGCCTTAATAGCAGGTACCCCAGTTTCCTCTATTTCTCTCTCTATCTCTCTCTCTGTCTCTGCATCTCTCTCCCTCTTCTTTTTTACACATTATGGCTAGCCCTGCAGATATTTAGAGTTTATCACTTAAGTCTCTTTGTGTATATTCAGTGGTGAGTTTTAATCTGCCATTACCATTTCCCCATATTTATTAAAACACTGGTATCTATATCCTATTAATGAATGCAGTCATTCTATATCTGTCCTTTTCCTTCTGACTAATTTCACTCAGCATGATAGACTCCATGTCCATCCATTTGCAGGTAAATTTCATAATTTCATCCTTTCTGACAGCCGCATAGTATTCCATAGTGTAGATGAACCACAGTTTCTTTAGCCAGTCCTCTGTTCTCGGGCATTTAGGTTGTTTCCAGATTCTAGCTATAGTGAATAGTGCAGAGATGAATAAAGAAGTACAGATAGTGTTTCTGCTATGTGTTTTTCGGTCTCTAGGGTATATTCCCAGGAGTGCTATTGCTGGATCAAATGGGAGCTCAATATCTAGCTTTCAGAGGAATGCCCATATTGTTTTCCAAAAGGGCTGGACCAGTCGGCACTCCCACCAGCAGTGGATGAGAGTCCCTTTTTTCCCCACATCCACGCCAGCACCGATTGTTCTTGCTGTTTTGGATGTGTGCCAGTCTCTGTGGGGTGAGATGGTACCTCATTGTTGTTTTGATTTGCATCTCCCTGATGATTAAAGATGAAGAGCACTTTTTCATATGCCTTTTGGCCATTCGAATTTCTTCTTTTTTGGAAGCTTCTGTTCATTTCTTCTCCCCCATTTTTTGATGGGGTTGGCTGTTTTCTTCTTGTGGAGTGCTACCAGTGCCTGATATATTCTGGATATTAACCCCTTGTCAGATGGGTATTGGGTGAATATCCTTTCCCACTCTGTGGATTGTCTTTGTATCTTGGTCACCGTTTCTTTTGAGGTGCAGAAGCTTTTCAATTTTATATAATCCCATTTGTTTATCTTTGCTTCCATTTGCTTGGTCAGTGGTGTGTCGTCTTTAAAGATACTTTTCGTTTCGATGTCATAGAGCGTTTCTCCTATGTTTTCTTCGATGTACCTTATAGATTCATGTCTGATATCGAGATCTAGAATCCATTTTGACCTGACTTTTGTGCATGGCGTTAGAAGGAGGTCTAAGTTCATTTTTTACATGTAGCTGCCCAGTTTTCCCAGCACCACTTGTTGAAGAGGCTTTCTTTGCTCCACTTAATATTTTTTGCTCCTTTATCGAAGATTAAGTGGTTGTATATTTGTGAGTGCGTTTCAGGATACTCAGTTCTATTCCATAGGTCTACGGGTCTGTCTCTATACCAATACCACACTGTCTTAATTACAACTGCTCTGTAGTAGAGCTTGATACCTCGTTGTTTTGATTTGCATCTTCCTGATGATTAATGGAGAGCACTTTTCATATGCCTTTTGGCCATTCGAATTTCTTCTTTTTGGAAGCTTCTGTTCATTTCTTCTCCCCATTTTTTGATGGGGTTGGCCTTTTTTTCTTGTGAAGTGCTACCAGTGCCTGATATATCCTGGATATTAATCCCTTGTCAGATGGGCATTGGGTGAATATTCTTTCCCACTCTGTGGATTGTCTTTGTATCTTGGTCACCGTTTCTTTTGAGGTGCAGAAGCTTTTCAATTTTATATAATCCCATTTGTTTATCTTTGCTTCCATTTGCTTGGTCAGTGGTGTCTCATCTTTGAAGATGCTTTTTAGTTTCAATGTTGTAGAGTGTTTTTCCTATGTTTTCTTCGATGTACATTATAGATTCATGTCTGATGTTAACATCAGTTTCTTTATTGATTATGAATTTTTTTTTCTTTATAAAACTTAAGAAGAGAGGCATCCTTTTTGTGGTTTTTTTTTCTCTCTCGGCATTCTATGCACTATCATGAAGGTGCTGAACAGTTGGTTGTATTCTTCATCGATGTCATCAATGATGGTATCTTCCCATGTTGCCGCAGTGGTGCCAAAGAGTTCCCAGTTGGTGGTCGTTCTGGGAGTTCTCTTCTTAAACTTTGCAGCCTTTTCTCCTCGTTGCGTGAAGTAGAAATTTGCAGAAAGGAGACGGTGGTCTGATTCTGTTTGGGATTTTGGGACGACAGCAACATCGGTCAGGCAAAACCGTCGATTGAAGATGATGTGGTCAATTTCATTGTGGAACTGTCCACCAGGGGATTCCCATGCCCAACGTTTCGTTTCAGCCTTCTGGAACTGTGAGTTCCCATGAATGGTCTTGGTGGACATGATGAACTCAGATAGTCTCTCACCCTGTTCGTTCCCTTCTAGGCCATGGGTCCCAATGTGGAGTTCTTTGGGCGATCTTCTTGGTCCTATCTTGGCATTAAAATCACCGACTATGATCTTGTAGAAGGTGTGATCTTTTTTATAGAACTCCTCCAGTTCCATGTAGAATTTCTCAATTTCTTCTTCCTTGTATGTGGATGTTGGTACGTAGACAATGAAGATAGAAATTGCTGTCAGTGGGCCACATCTCTTCAAGTGTAATTGTCCTATCCAGTTTGTTAGGCATTCAAATGAATCAATGTTTGTACATATTCGTGTTGACAAGGACACCGACACCACCATCGCCTCTTTCATCGCATGTTCCGGAAACAGTTCTCCAGTGTCAAAAACGGCGTAATGCGATTGGCGCCTCCTTGTCTCAGTCAGACCAATGACGTCGTACTTGATCTTTTGCACTTGTACCATCAGGTCCTCAATAAATGCTTCCACTGCCAGTGTATGTTCATTGAAAGTCATTTTTAGTCCTTCTTCGTTTTGGCAGCTTAGTATGGCCCTGAAATTTTATCAGGCCCTCCTTGTTCGTCCTTCTTAGTGCTGCCATATTAAGGGCTCTTTCAGGGTCAGGAAGATGAACATTTTTTGTTACTAGTTTTCGCATATTGAATACGCACCGGACAGCTTGCCAGGCTCTGCCGTGCGGGCAGTATACTCTTAGTAGCTTGCTGGATTAAGCACTGCCAGGAGTAATTCCTGAGTGCAGAGCCAGGAGCATCGCTGAGTGTGATGTCGCTCTCCGCCCTAACAAGCAAGTCATGCCCTTCAGCTGCTTCACGTGGCTGGAGGACACATGCCCTGTGTCCCGGTAGTCTCACTGGCGGTCCTTGATGAGCACAGCGAACATGGCGGTGGTAAAGATGGTAAAGAAAGATGACCTCCATGTGTCCATATAGTGTCGCCCCACGGGCTGGTCTGAGGCCCTGCTGGGTTGCTGAGTTGCCCCGAACACGGACCACAAGCCAAGGGCTCCCTGACCTCACTGTCGCTGCTCGCTGCAGCCTTGCTGTGCTACTGGCATGGCCAGTCCCGGCCTGCGCTTGGGGTCCCCCCGCCTCGCCTCATTGCGCTCCTAGGCGCTATTGTCCAAGCGGCGCCCCGTGAGCTAGGCTGCGCAACCGGCCACCACATGGCTATTCCTGCTGCTTCCGCAGCGCCATAGGACCCGAATCGGGGGATCTGCTCACTGCCCAGGCTTCCACCTCTGCCCACAAAAAGGACACCTGTCAAAAACTCTCTAGCTCATTCACCAATGTGGCAAGGCCACGAGCCTCAGGTGACCAATTGCTAACGTCCAAGCTTGCAAAGCAGTGCAGAGAAGCAATAAAGGGAACACCTCAGAGAGAGAAGAGCAGCAATACTGGCCAATGCAGCAGAAGCCGGGAAAAGCATTTGCAAGCGCCCGCCTGTCCTTCGCCAACTATAAGACCAAGATGACTGCCCTCCAACATCCTGATGGATCTATCACATCTTCCACAAAGGCAATGGAGAAGATTATCCATGACTTCTACTCGGATCTCTTTGATAGCCACGTCCACCTACCCACATACCAAATTCCACAGGATGGATATGTCATTCCCCAACGTTCTCCCTTCTGAAATCCGACATGCCATTTTGTTGGTAAAGAAGGGAACAGCACAAGGCCCAGACAAAGTCAGACCTGAACACCTGAAGAATCTGCCTTCAGTACTCATCAATACACTGGCTCGACTCTTCACATGCTACCTGTCTGAATCCAAGGTGCCCTCCCAATGGAAAACCAGCAGGACAGTTCTACTGTTCAAGAAGGGAAACATCCACAACATTGGCAACTATTGCCCCTTTTGCCTGTTGTCTGTCATCTACAAGCTGTTCACTTCGAGTCATCCTGAAAAGGATTGGCAGAACATTAGATGAAGGGCAACCATGTGAGGCAAGCTGGCTTCCAAAAAGGATTCAGCACAATCGACCATATCCACACGGTAACCAAGCTCATTGAAGTTTGTAGGGAGTTCAAGATGCCACTCTGTCTCACATTCATTGATTTAAAGAAAGCCTTTGATTGTGTGGAGACTGAAGCGGTCATTGAAGCCCTAGCCAAACAGAGCGTTCAAACCCAATACATCAAGATCCTTCATGAGCTGTATTATGGATTCACCACCAGGATCTAACCATTCTACAAAGAAGTGATCATCGATGTCAAAAGAGGGGTTTGGCAGGGGTGATACCATTTCACCAAAACTCTTCAGTGCCACCCTCGAGAAGATCATGCAACAATTAGATTGGGAAGGAATGGGAGTGAAGATAGATGGTCGGCAACTACACCACCTCCGCCTCACTGATGACATCATTCTAATGACACCAAACATTAGCCAAGCAACACAAATGCTGGCTGACTTTGACCGAGAATATGGAAAGATAGGTCTACAGCTGAATCTCAACAAAACTATATTCATGAACAATGAACTTGTTCCAGATGCCCCATTCATTCTCAATGGAACAAACATCTCTGAATGCAGCAGTTATGTATACCTAGGTCAAGAATTCAACATGATGAATGACCTAAAACCTGAGCTGCGCAGGAGGAAGAGAGCAGCATGGAATGCCTTCAAAAGCATTGAAGAAATAGCTAAAAGGACAAAGAACCTCCAGCTCCGGGCACATCTCTTCAACTCCACCATTCTCCTTGCACTAACATATGCCTCAGAGACCTGGGCCCTAAGAAAGCAGGATGAGAATGCTATTCGGGTCTCCCAGAGAGGAATCGAAAAGAGCTATACTTGGAATATCATGCCTCACTCAAGTGAGAGAAGGAATCGGAGCTCCTACCTCCGTTGCTGTTCCAGAGTCAGAGACGCTGTCTCTTTTGCCAAGGCATCGAAAATCAGATGGGCTGGACATGTAATGCGATTTGGAGACGACTGCTGGACTAGAGCCATTACCGACTGGATCCCACGGGATGTCAAAAGATCACGTGGCCACCCAACTACAAGATGGTCAGACTTCTTCGTCAAGACCCTGTGAACAGTTTGAGGCTCTTCATATTCCTGAAACAACCAGATGCCATTGGGCTACACTGGCACGTAATAGGATCAAATGGAAATGTTACTGGCGCCCGCTCGAGCAAATCGATGAATAACGGGATGTCAAGTGATCAAGTGATAAAGCTTAAGAGATGTTGAAGTCATAGAGACTGTACAAAGAAAAGCTCAAACCTACAGATAATGTCTCCATTCAGTGTCAATATCTTAATGTAATTCTAATACTTTTTTTCTAGGGAATCAAAATTATATCACCTCTCTCTCTCTCTATATATATATATATATGCCTTTTATTTTTGCTTAAAATATTGTCAGCATTTCTCCTCATTCTTAATTATCTTCAGGAATCTGATTTGAAGTTTTATGCAAGATTACATTGGAGAAACACTATATTTTGGGAGGAGAGACATTTTTTTTTGGGAGGGGTACACCCAGCGATACTCAGGGCTTACTCCTGGCTCTGCACTCAGGAATTACTCTTGGAAGTGCTCAGTGACCATATGGGATACCAGGGATTGAATGTGGGTCAGCCACGTGCAAGGCAAATTTCCTACCCGCTGTTTTATTGCTCAGCCCCACTATCTATTCATTTATTTATCTATTTATTTATTAGATAAATAATAATATGTCGATGCCTGGATCATCGACAGCCACCCTGCAGCAGTTTTTTTTCAATCTGGCCCAGGTATGCTGAATCAGAGACTCTCAGACATGGGGCAGAGCTGCTACTTGCTCTCCCTGTGCCCAGCTGCTCATGAGGTGCCCGGGAGGCATGGCAGGTTCTAGCCCTGGCCTGCCACCCCAGCAGAGCCTCACAACAAGCCAGACCACCCTCCCCTACTCCATGGGGCCGCCATTTTCCACATCCGGACTTCCCTCTCGTCACAACTCCACTCAGCAGACCAGGCTATCACAGCCCGGCTCGGCTCGCAGTTCATCAATAAATGCTTTATTTAGAGGTGACTACAACAGTATGCCACCCGCACGGCAAGCTTGGCAAGCTGCTCATGTAGTATTTGATATGCCAAATTCCAGTAACATTTATATTAGGTCATTCCCGTGACCTAATATAATGGTTTGAGGCTCTTTATGTTCCTGGAACAAGCGGATGCCTTTGGGTTATACTAGCATGAGACAGGACATATGGAGATATTACTGGTGCCCGCTCTAGCAAATAGATGATTAACGGGAAGATAGTGATAGTGATTTATTTATTATTTATTTATTTAATTTTTATGGGAGTCACTACAAGGAAGCTTGGAGATCAGGGCGCAGTGCCCAAGGTAAACAGATTTACCTGGACAGTGCTGGGGAGTGTGGGAGGCTGGCTATGCTGGCGTCAGTATGTGCTTTGCTGTTTGCACCATCTCTCCCATATGGCCCAGGGTACCCTCCTGGTTATTATCAGCCAACGAGGCCTGAGATTCACTCTACAGGCTCAGGGATTTCATGGAATCCAGGGATCACTCCTGACAGGGCTCAGGGACCAGATGTGGTACCAGGAATTGAACCTAGGTTGACCACGTACAAGGCAAATGCCTTAACTTTTGGTGCTCTCTCTGTCTCTTTCTCTCCCAGAGAGAGATCTGAGATCTCTCTCTCAAGAGAGAGATCTGGGATCTCTCTCTCTCTCCCAGAGAGAGATCTGGGATCTCTCTCTCTCTCTCCCAGAGAGAGATCTGGGATCTCTCTCTCTCTCCCAGAGAGAGATCTGGGATCTCTCTCTCTCTCTCCCAGAGAGAGATCTGGGATCTCTCTCTCTCTCCCAGAGAGAGATCTGGGATCTCTCTCTCTCCCCAGAGAGAGATCTGGGATCTCTCTCTCTCTCCCAGAGAGAGATCTGGGATCTCTCTCTCTCCCAGAGAGAGATCTGGGATCTCTCTCTCTCCCAGAGAGATCTGGGATCTCTCTCTCTCCCAGAGAGAGATCTGGGATCTCTCTCTCTCCCAGAGAGAGATCTGGGATCTCTCTCTCTCCAGAGAGAGATCTGGGATCTCTCTCTCTCCCAGAGAGATCTGGGATCTCTCTCTCTCCCAGAGAGAGATCTGGGATCTCTCTCTCTCTCCCCAGAGAGAGATCTGGCATCTCTCTCTCTCTCCCAGAGAGAGATCTGGCATCTCTCTCTCTCTCCCCCAGAGAGAGATCTGGCATCTCTCTCTCTCTCCCAGAGAGAGATCTGGCATCTCTCTCTCTCCCAGATCCCAACACCACCTCCCCACCACCCAGTACTTTCTAGGATTTAGAAAGTGTTGTGTTCTAAGAGCCCTGCTCGACAGAGTCCTACCCTACAGCCGTCTATTTCAAACCCAGGTATGACTGATCCAGAGACTCAGATACATGGCTTAGAGCTGCTACCAGCTCTCCCTGTGCCCAGCTGATCATGAGGCACCCAGGAAGGAAGGCAGGTTCTAGCCCTGGCCTGCCATCCCAGCAGAGCCTCGCAAGAAGCCAGCGGAACCCCCACACCATGAGGGCTGCTATTTTCAGCATTCGGGACTCCACAGCTCATCAGAGCTCCACCCAGCAGAAAAGCTGATCTTTTCCTGTCTCATCAATCTTTCCCCAGTTCATCAATAAATGCATGAGATGAGAGGCTACTACAAGAGTATCCCATCCGCATGGCAGAGCCTGGCAAGCTACCCATGTCGTATTTGATATGCCAAAAACCAGTAACAATTATAGACCTCATTCCCATCACCTGAAGGAATGGTTTGAGGCTCTTCATGTTCCTGGAGCAAGCAGTTGCCCTTGGGCTACACTAGCATGTAAGAGGACGTATGGAGGTGTTACTGGTGCCCGCTCAAGCAAATCGATGAACAACAGGAAGACAAGTCATACAAGTAACAAGTGTTCTAAGAAGTATGTTATCTGATCTGACCTGACATCTTTCAGCTGAGCATTAGCTTCTACTGGTGAGAAGTCAGAGCATTTCCCAGTGTACCATCTCTCTGGTGTGTTCTTTTTTTAAAATTTTGTAAAATTTTATTTAAACACTGTGATATAAGATTGTTCACTGTGATATAAGATGTTTCAGGTATCTTTCTAACACCAGTCCCATCACCAATGTGCTTTAGTACCACCCCTAGTTTTCTGCCCACCCTGCCCCCCAAGTCTGTTCCCTTAGCAGGCACTAATTAATTTACTTTATATTGCTTGTTACAATGTATATCTCGTAATGGTGTTGCTACTGTCATGATTTTAATAAGCTGTTATGTGCAAATTGGGTCATCTGTGCTATTGCTTGCACTTTTGAACTTATTGAACTTCTATTCAATTTCTTCTTTTTTATTTCTGGACTTGTTTTTTTTGGTCACACCAAGCAATGCTCAGGGGTTACTCCTGGCTCTGCACTCAGGAATTAGTCCTGGCGGTGCTCAGGGGACCATATGGGATGCTAGGAACAGAAACTAGGCCAGCTGCATGCAAGGCAAAACACCTTACTGTATTGTCACACTGGCCCCCTCTATTCAATTTTTTTAACAAAGTTGATTGTGTTCATTTGTTACAGATATTTAATATTCAACCCCAATCTCATCACCATTGCAGCTTCCCACCACCATTATTTCCAATTTTCCCAACCTGCGGTGTGTTCTTGAGACAGCGCCGTCTGCTCTGGGCCCCATGTCTTCACCCCAGGATGTGCTCCCTCTGTACTCATTGCTTCATCCCTCACTCTCACATTTCACAGTCGCTGCCAGGTCACAAGCCGCTGACTTGTGGTTTCTCAACCCATGCTAACTCCCCTGGGGCTAGCTGGGTCACTTGGTTTTTTTATTGTTCTGCAATATTCTGAGCACCTGAGAAAGGTGCATTGTTTCCTCCAAGCCTCTGAGTGACATTTGGACAGTGCAGACCTCCAAGGGTCCTCACCCATGGGTCCTTATAAGAGCCACGAGGGTGAGTTTGTTCTTCCTGCTGGAGCTCAGCTGCCTTGGAGTCAAAGCCTGCAAGATGGGAAGTGAGTGCAATCTTCCTATTTCTGTTGTCTCAGACAGGTGGTTTGGGAATCACACCTGGCTGTGCTCAGGCTTTAGTCCTGGCTCTGTGCTCAGAGATCACTCCTGGCTGGGCTCAGAGGACCATTATATATGCTGGGAATCAAATCCAGTACTATCTCCCTGCTCCCTGCCCATGCTTCCCTCCTTTAAAATTTGGAACCAAAAATAATAATGATTATAATGATAATGATGATGATAATGATAATAATGATAATAATAATAATAATAATAAATTTGGAACCAGGAGTCAGACAGGTATCTCTGTGTGCTGTGCATGTGTTTTGAGTGTGGTCAACACCACCTTCCCCACTCCCCAATTCCAAAAGCCAAACAAAAATAGAAACCAGAGACTAGAAGGGAGGCAGGAAAGCAGCCAGCAGTGGTTTCCAGACCCCAGATTGCAGTAGTGCGCCTTATTCAGGTCCGGGATGGAGTTGTGTGGGTTAAGAGGGGGAAGTTGAAGAAACTGGAAGCCACATTTGCAGCCTTCTCCTCTGTTCTTTAGCGCCTGTGGAAAACCATTTAAGAAGATTGGAACCTTTGGAATGCTCTCTTCCTCCCTCCCTCACCGCCTGCCCTTCCCACCCCACCCACGGGCCCCTCCTTGATGCTGAGAAGGATTTCCGCCTGTTCCCTTCCCAGACCCACTTCCTCTCTCCCCAGATCTCCACAGCCTCTCATTTCTTCTCTCCAAGGCCTACTGTCTCATTTTCCGCATTTGAATTGCTCTGACATAGTATTTCCTGGACTACCTTCCACAGAGTTCTTTTTATAAAGGATTAATAGATATTTCCAGGGGGTGGGGGTGGTGTGGAAAGCAAGAGAGACATTCCATGGCCAAATTTCTGGGTAATAACGCTAAGTACAAAATGATGGGGTTTGTTATTGTCGTTGTTGTTGCTGCTGCTGCTGTTTGCTTTTGTTTTTTTGGACTACAGTTAGAGCTGCTCAGGGCTTCCTCCTGGATCTACTTTCTAGAAACATTCCTGGCAGGCTTAGGGAACCATAAATGGGCCAGGTATTGAACCCAGGTCAACCGTGTGCTAGGAAAGTGCCCTCCCACTGTACTATTGTTCCAGCCCCGTATGTTGTTTATTTTTAATGATAAAACTTTAATATGTTAATGCCCCATTAAAACCATTTTTATATGCTGAGTTGTGCTGTGGTGTTCTCTGAGCCTGCAGATGAAACGATTTTCAGGGTGGCTGTGATGGTTGGAAGGTCGCTGAGAGCAGTGCTCAGTGTCTCGTGCTAAGCTCCTGGTGTGCCCCCCCAATTCTGACATGCCATGAAATAAATGTATGCAGTGACATTCCTGCTTGTTTTTACACTGTGGGTGTCCTCTGTGGGGACAGACTTCCTATCATCTCCTTTTAGGGGAGTAATCTCAGACTCTGTGTTGTATCAGGACTCCTCCTGGTTCTGTGCTCAGTTTGCTTGTAGTGATGCTCAGGGGGCTGCCTGTGGTGTTGGGGATGGTACCTGCATCTTCTGAGGCACTCAGCCTGTTGAGCGTTTCTCCGGCACTCATCTCCTTTTTCATGAGGCAGTTCAACTCCACCGTCCCGCTCAGCTAGGATGGAAGCCTGGCCATGTCATCCTTTCCTCTCCAGCTCACCAAAGAGGAGTCAATGAAATCTTCATTCCACCACCCCCTTTAATTTAGAAATTATTCTTTATGCTTTAGAATTGAGAACTACTGCAGTGGATGGGACTTTCAATGAGAATTTTAAAGAGGTATAGATGGTTTCCAGCTTGGTGTGTCTGGGTGTTCCCCATCATTGCTAGGGTTAAATAAGATTTAAAATATATATAATACATACACTCTGCTTGAATTTTAATATACAGAGAAAACTGAGAAGGTTAAGAGGAAGCAGCAAGGGGCTGGAGTGACAATATAGCAGTTAGGGTATTTGCCTTGCATATGGATCCGGATTTGATCCCTGGCATCTGTGGGCCCCCTTAGCACTACCAGGAGTATTCTTGAGTGCAGAGCTGGGAGTAATCCCTGAACATCACTGCGTGTACCTGGTCCCCCTCCCAAAAAGAGCAAGCACCAAGAAGAGTAGATTCGAGGGGCCAGAGGGTGCAGCAACTGACTGTAGGTTTTACCTGCAGGAAACCTGGGTTTTGTCCTCAACATCACATAGCCTCCATTACCACTGGGAATAGCCCATGAGCACTTTCAGATATGGTAGGAAGGAAGGAAAGGAGAGAGAAAAGAGAGAGAGAGAGAGGGCAGAGATGGATAGGTTGAGGGAGAAGCATGGAGAGGGTGCAGTGTTTGTAGGAGAGGTTGCCCTGAGGAAGTGAGCTAGGGATGATGCCAGTAGGAACCTTGTGGAAATAAAGGAGAGCTACAGACAGACTCTGTAAGGGAAAACTCACCAGTGGATGGGCAATGTGGATGGCGAAGAGGTTCCCACATGGGGATAGTTGAGGGAGTGCAGTGATCTAATAACGAGAAGGTGAGGACTGAGCAGGACATTGATCTCTTAAGAGAGAGCAGAGGGCATGGTTTGGAGACAAGCTTGGATTGTCTGTGGGGAAGCCCTAGTATGCCGGCTCTGACCTATCATAGATACTGGGAAACAGAGCAGGGCCTGTGTGGAGGGGAAGCGCAGAGTACTGGGGACACACACTCAGGACAACTCACAGGTGGGTAGGGGTGGACTTCAGTGTTACTGAGATGTTGGCTAGAGATCTCTGTCAATCAGGAGCGCAGAGATGAGACCTCACGAACAAGATGTGTATTCATTAATTTTTAACAATCAGCCAGAGGATCAGAGCTCTCATTTTGGCAGCTGACAGTTTACACAATCACCCCCAATTTCTTATATACCTGACAGCATCAAACAACAACACAAATTAGAGTTAAGGGTACATACTTTTACAAGGGTACATAGTTTTACACTACAAAGCCATTCTACCTGATTAGCATAAGGGAGGCAGATAATTAGGAGACAAACAGATAGGAGCCAAGCCAGTAGGGGGTGCTCTCAAGGCAAGGTGAGAAACAAACAAGAGAAGGTGTGACTGGTTGCAAATTTAGCCTTCCTGACTAGTCCAAGATGGCAAAATCTTATCTGGTTCTGCTTAGAGAGACAGAACACAGGAAAAACCTGTTTTCTGTCTGCATCCCAGGAAGTGTCCATTAGACTCTATCTTTGACTAGCTACAGCCAACAAGGAGATGTGATGCAGCGAAATGACCCAAGATAGGGTCTGTGGTTCTGCTTCATGAAGTCAGTCTTGCCAGGGAAATCTGCACCCTATCTTTCTTGGGAGACAGCCTGCCAGGGAAACCCTTTGTATCTGTCAGCAGGCAGTATCCATCAGACCTTAACATAGCCTTTGATCTGCTTTCTGCCAACACTCCAGGTCAAGTGACTCCATAGCAGAAAAGAAAGTAGTGAGCTGGATGGTTTGGGTTCCATGTGTGTGACAATATCACAAGCAAGGATCTGAATTCTCCTTTCCTCATTTCTACGTTTGATTATTTGGAGTGGTGGCATGGTTGGGTCACACCTGGCTGTGCTCAGGGGCTGTCCTGGCTCTGTGCCCAAGTGTGGCCCCAAGTGGTGCGCGGGGGACCATATCATAACAGAGTTCTGGAGTGTGCCATTTCTCTATTGTGTTCTTGGATTGCTATGTGGGGCTCTCAGTATACTGATCCAGCAAAACAGTGGAGGGTAGGTTGGGGTGGGGTCCCCCATTTCATCGTAGGAGGCTTTGTAATTTCCTTGCTTTGGGAAAGAAACAAATTGTCCTTGACCTTAAGTCTTCTATGGAGAAACAAAAGCAATCCGGAAAATCAAGTTAAAGAACTGGTTCATGCTAACCAACACAGAACTTTGTTGGTGCTGGAGCCATCTGGAAGGCTCCAGATGGCTCTATTTGGCTCCCTGCACGGCTCGGAAACCGTCTTCCTCCTCTGTGGGGCCATCTCGCTCATGATCAGTGTTTTGTTTGAGGTTTCCCCCTTCCTGGCTGTTGACTCTGCTGGCTCAAGTAATTAAATGGCTGGACAGAGTTCGAGTGCCTTCATTGGAAGTGGTGAGCCAGATGATTGATGAGATAATTAAGTTTGTTTTTGCAATGCTGGGTTGTTTGTTTTTAAAGGGGATTCAGAACCAGCGGGACTATGATGCATCCTTACCTCATTCTGATGGGCAAAGTGAGGCTAGGGTTGACTTGGGAGCAACTTCACCCTTTAGGAAATTTCAAGTCGGGTGGTAAGGCCCTGTGGAGAAGGGCTTTGTCTTCATGGAAAGAACACACCCAAGGCTGTCTCCCAAACAGCGTCCCACATCCATATCACACACACTTCCTCCAGAGCCCGCCTAGATGGAAAGGGAACCATGGCTGGCTGGCAGCACCCTCCTTCCCTGGTCATCTACAGGGAACTCATGAGATGATCCTGTCCAACTCTGCACTGCCCCAGGATCAGAGGTTTGCTCAGAGGTGAAGGAAGAAGGAAAGAGAAGGGAGAGAAGAGGGAAGGAAGGAAAGATGGAAGGAAGGGAAAGGAATGGAGAGAGTAAGCGATCTTGGAAGTGTCTGCCTCAGTCAGGCACAACTGTTCTTAAAGGGCTGAGGTAAGGAGAGGATTGAAGTGGCACATGCGTGCGCGCATGCGCTGCACACACACATACATTTTCATACTACACAGCACTGGCCTACATAGACATATACATGCGTGCACATACGTTAATAAACAGGCTTGCTTCCACAGTGACTAAACTGAAACTTCTTTTGGGAAGTGCTCTTTTCCCTCTCCAACTGCCTCTCAAAGGAGTCAGGAACTGGACAATTAAGAAAAAAAACGTCCGATTAAACAGTGGTATTGGCACTTGCCAGGGCTTATTTTATTAACCGTGGTTCCTGGGAGAGTGCCCTGGTTTCATTCTATTCAAATGTGTTGGCAGATCACGCAGGTGCACTGGGGTCCTGGACGCTTGAGTTGAGTGGCTCATTCTCCCTCAGGCCCCACAGGTTCCTCTTTGCTCCCCCAAGGTTGAGCTCTTGACTACAGCTTTGCAGGAGAAACCTTTTACTCCGGAATGGTTTCACACTTGGAGAAGTTACAGTGAGTGCAGGAACCTCCTGGGACATTTGCCCAGAAGCACCAGCTGTTTGCATTTTGTTCTCTTCCCTCTCTTCCTGGTTGGCTCAGTGTTCCACTGTTTCTTCTTTGTTCCTGTTTCTTCTCTGTCCTTCGCTTTCCAGTACATTAGAACACTGTTTCCTTGCCCATTCAAGATGGGCAAGGAGCTTTCTCAGTGTAGCCACAGGACCAGTCAGCATAATCATACAGTGCAGTTCTCTAGCCCACTGTCCACCCTCCCAGTTAGCTCCATATAAGGCCTGTTTAAGGCCCTGCTGTCCAGTGCTTCTGAGCACTGTGTCCTGCTGTTCAGATACCATCTTGCTGGAAAAGCCCCTTAATCTTTCACAAGTGGTTATTTGAAAATTTTTTGAGTTATTTTTGTTTGGTAACGGCACACCAGGAATTACTCCTGGCAGAGGTCAGGGGACCATATGCAGTGTTGGGGATTGAACCTGGGTCTGCTACATGCAACGCAAATACCCAACAGCTCCATAAACTGATCACACACAATTTATGGGTATGTGTATTATATATATAATACACATACCCATAAATATATATATTTATATATAATACACATACCCATATATACACACACATATATGCATATATATATGCTTAGTATCCTGCCTGCATGGCAGAGCCTGGCAAGCTACCAATGTCATATTTGATATGCCAAAAATAGTAATAATAATAATAGACCTCATTCCCATGACCTGAACGAATGGTTCGAGGCTCTTCATGTTCTTGGAGCAAGCAGATGCCCTTGGGCTACACTAGCATGTGGCAGGGATGAATGGAGACATTACTGGCGACCTGGGACTGCTCGAGCAAATAGATGAACAGGAAGACAAGCGATACAAATGATATATGCTTGTTTTGGACAATGGTACTCAGAACCTATTCCTGGCTCAGTGTTCAGAGTTCACTCTGGTGGTGCTTGGGGACCCTAATTTTGGCACTTCCTATATCCATCTTTCTTCCCTTTTTTACTCCCTATGAATAAAAAAAAAGATGGTTTTCCTTCTCTCTCACTTACCATGTAAGAGTCAGTGTTTGTGGATTCTTAGTCAGTGGGTTTGGGTACCATGGTTCATTTGGCAACTCAGTGTCATGTCCATCCTCCCCAAGCCACGAAGCTGGAAGAGCCCCACCCGATACACACGAGGCTGGGAGAGCCCCTCCAGTGAGCTTCCGTGTGCTCTTGACTTGCTCCCAGAACCTCTGGGAATGTCCTTCCTTTTAATGTTATTGTTTTGGGGGTTTGAGGTCGCACTTGACTGTGCTTGAGGCTTACTTCTGGTTTTGTGCTCAGGGATCACTCCTGGCGGGCTCAGAGAACAATGGGGGTGCTGGGGACCAAACTCGGATGGGCAGAGTGTAAGGAAAATGCCATCCCTTCTGTGCTGTCTCTCCAGCCCTGAATGTCCAACCTTTTGGCACAAGTCGATGCTACTGTTGGCCTGAGACTTTGCAGTCACAGCCCTGGAGTCCTCCAGTATCCCAGCACAAGGCTCCATCCCTGGAGATGGTCTGTAGAACCACTATCTGGGAGTTCTCTGTGTCCTTTGCTATGACTTGCCTGTATGCCCAGCCATGCGCGCAGCACAGCTAGAATCTGTCTGTGGGTCTGTCTGTCCCGCTACTGAGAGCCACAGGGGAAGCTCTGAATTTCGACCATGTCTGCAGTTAGAGTTCAGTCCCAGCGCGTGTTTGCTACCTCCAAACACCCTTCACTGATATGTCACTTTCTTTCCCAATAGCAAAAACTTTGCTCTCCATTATCCTTTTAGTTTGTTTTTTTTTTTTTTTTTGGGCCTCACTCAGCAGTTCTCAGGACTTACTCCTGGTTCAGGGATCTCTTCTGATGTAGTTCAGGGAACCATGTAGGTACAGGAATGGAACCTGAGTTGACAGTCTTAAAGGCAAGTGCCCTGCCCGCTGTACTATTGCTTTGCCCGATGTTTGTTTGTTTTTTAGGTAAACTTTGTATACCCTTAAATGAACAAATTCAGTTGTCCCAGCTCGGTGAGTTTTGTTAAGTACGCCCATCTTTGTTATCTGTACCTCTCCTAAGGCACAGTTTTTTGTTGTGGTTGTTTGTTTTCCTGACATTTCAAAGATTTTTCTTCCCCAGTCAGCATTCTCCTCAAGGATAGTCACTTTTCTGATAAAATTTTTATGGAATAAATTAACAGATTATTTTCTTGAATTTTTTTCTTTTAGAATGTAATTTGCATGTCTCAGGGTTATTTTTTTTTAAAGAAAGTGTTGAGGGTCCAGGGAGATGGTATAGTGGTTAGAGTGCTTTTCTTGTATGAGGCTGATTCAGCTTTAATCTCCAGCCTGCCACATGGCCCCTGAGAGTGCCAGGAGTGATCTCCGAGCACAGAGTCAAAAGTAAGCCCTGAGCATCATTAAGAGTGGCCCAAAAACTGGAAAAAGGAAGGAGGAGGGAGTGAGGCAGGGAAGGAAGGAAGGATGAAGGAAGGAAGGAAGGATGAAGGAAGGAAGGAAAGAAGGAAGGAAGGAAGGAAGGAAGGAAGGAAGGAAGGAAGGAAGGAAGGAAGGAAGGAAGGAAGGAAGGAATTTTGAAGTATTGTTTCCATGTAGTTGGATCTTGTCCTATAGCCTGTTACATTTGTGCACATAAAACATCCCTGAGCACTATGAAATGGAGACACTCACCTTAGCCTGAAAAACATTGCCCAACCCCTCAACTCCTAGTTGACCCAGTTTCTCAGCCCTTTCCTTTCAGCCATGCTGGACATATAATGATGTGTCCAGAATTTAAAGATCTTAAGATATGGGACAGAATGATAGTACAGAGGCATGGAGGCTTTCCTTGCACTCAGCCTCCCAGGGTTCAATTCGAGCCTTGCCAAGAGCCAGGAGTAAGTTCTGAGCATCACTGGATATGGCTCCAAACCCCCAAATTAATAACACAATACATAAACAAAGACCTGAAGACTTGAAGGTGTTTTCCACCTTGGAGGCCATGTGCTCACCTCTCCCTGTGCTACACGTGCCCTTAGCCTTCCCCTACCTGACCTTTCCTCCCTTAGTTCCCCCACAATCCATCCCCTACTCCCAGCACTTCCCCTGACTGCCATCCTCTTCAGTATTTGTTTATTTAGTCTTTGTTATCACCCCCAGGCTCCAAATAATGCCTGACAAGTGTTTGTGCATCCATGCATACTTGCATGTCTATGCACGTGTGTGTGTGTGTGTGTGTGTGTGTGTGTGTGTGTGTGTAGGACAGGGTGCGGTGAACATCTGATGGATAATGGTATGCTCTGTGCCATTGTAGGGTTGGTTTTTATGCTGTGGGCGTTCCTTTGTCCCTGAGAACCCCAGGAAGACAGTTATTTTTGCCTTGCACCAATACTTCTTGACTCTTTTGTTCTTCACACTTTGCTTCTCTTTTGCCGAATAAACACACTACAGTACAGTCTTCCTGGAAATTAACTGTTGGTAAAAGGCACATATTTGTTGATTTTCGATAATTGTTCAGGTAGCTGTCCTGCTTTTAGTGATGGAAAGAAATGTTAAGCGGGAACATGCCGAACTGGGAACTGAAACCAGAATGGCCCTTTTATATAGCTAAATATTCGGGCTATAAAACTGCTTAGGTGACCAAAGTGTGCTGTAAACCTGACCAAAGGTCACTCATCCTTCGAGGGCATGTGGCTCCATCTGTGCATGGAAACGTTTGGGGGGTGCGGGGTGGCTTGTCCCTGGAATGAAGTATTCAAGGAAGAGTGTGTCACTAGGAACAGCAGGTCACTCTGGACTCTGCTCCTTTCTGTTGTGACAAGCCCAATCGCTCACCCTCTCAAGGACAGTTTCAGCCAGCCCCGGGGCTTGGCTTTGCGTTTAGCCACTTCTCAAGAGCTTCACGGTGGAGTGAGTGATGGCTCACAACTGATTTATTTTTGCACACTCGCACTTTAAATTTTTTTCATTTTGGTGCCAGAAAAAATAAACCTGCATCATCATAGCATTCCAAGAAATCTCTGGATTTTTATTTCTTTGTTAATCTAGGAGAGACTAATATGGAAGTTAATTACTAGAAAAAGCAGTTGTAATAAAAAAGATTATTTAAAATGTATTTTAATTATTTTTTAGATTATTTTAAAATGTAAATAAAGGGGGTGTGAGGAAAGAAAAGCAGTTGTTAGGACCAAGGGCTAACTCAAAGGACTGGATCACAGGCTTATATGCAGGAACCTAGGCTTCGAGTACAGCCTGAGTACAGCCCCATGGTCTCGAGTACAGCTCCATGGTCTCCTGAGTACAGCCAGGAGTGACCACTGACCACCACTGGGTGTGAGCCCCCAAAACCAAGAAGAAAAGAAAAGAAATCACAGGAGTAGGGAGAGAGAGAGCAGCGCAGAGGAGGAGCACATGCCTGGCGTGTGTGAAGCTCGTGTTTGGGCTTCCAGCCCCACCTATCATCCCCACCCTGTGATTCTACACCATCACACTGTCTGGCCCCCAGTCACACTGTTGATTTCTTTCCTTTGGGACAAGGGACAGAGGTGGTCAGAAGAAGCAACATGCATTGGTGTCTTTTGTGTTTGTCTAAAAGGAGCATCGCTGCCACAGATCATGAGCCAACCGATGCCAGGAAATCCTTCCCGTGTTTTGATGAGCCCAACAAGAAGGCAACTTACAACATATCCATCATCCACCCTAACGACTACAGTGCTCTGTCCAATATGCCAGTGCTGGTGAGTCCTTTTCATTTCTTCCTTGAGCAATCATTCTATTGGAAGTAGGAAGTAAATGACCTAATTGGTTATGACGGAACCCGCTCAATTCTACCATTCCGTGCACTCCAGTGGTGAGTGTAGAGGCTTGAAATGGCTCTGGGAGAGTCCCTTTGCTTTGAGTTCTCACAGCCTTTTAGCTGAGATGCCACAGTTGTGGTCAAAAGGCACCTTGCCATGGTCTGAGTACAAGAACCCTAAGACTCCCTCTGTTCAGCTCTGCCTTCTGGGCAAAGGCTCCACCTAGTCACATATGAATGAATGACTGGTGAAATGAGGAGCCTCAGTTCTTTGCTTGATATCCAAGTGGGAAGAAACCTAGTTTAAGGCAGAGCCATTGCAAAATATTGTTAGTTAGAGGAGTGTCTGCCCATGAGTGTTCGGTGAGGGAGAAAAACTCATTAAGTGGTAAAGGGAGAAGGATGGAGTCACTTCCAGGTGTGTGACTATTGACGTGTGGCTCTTGTTGCCTCTACTCCTCATCCTGATATCCTCACCAAGGCATTACTACCTCCAAGGACAGGTTTGTTGTGGTTTATGCATTCAGCATACAAAAGGCCAGTCTCATCTTTAGAATTGCTGCCTGCCTCTTTCTGGGAAAACCTGTTCAAACCACAGCCTCTCTCCCTTCTCATCTGCCCCCTGTTTCTGTTTTTGCTTTGGAGTTACAGCAGGTGGTGTTCAGGGCTCACTCCTGCCTCTGCCCTCAGGGATCTCTCCTGCTAGACTCGGGGGCCATCTGGGGTGCCAGGGATTGACCTAGTTCAGCCACATACAAGGCGAACACGCTAACTGCCGTACTATTGCTCCAACTCCTCATCTGCTCTCTGAAATTGCATCCTTGAAACTTATCCCTTTGAACTGAACATTTGCAGCAACAAAAATTAATACAGAGAATTAATACATCAAGAAGAGCATTTGCCTTGCACACGGCTGACCCAGGTTGAATATTGGTCCCTGGAACCCACCAGGAGTAAGCCCTGAGCACTGCCAGGTGTGACTGCAAACCCCAATGGACTAAAAAAATTCCAAAAGCTTAAGAAGGTTAAAAGATTGACACCATCCCCCATCTCTCTCCTGCCTTGAGAGCTCCTTTATCCCATTTATTTTCTTCTGACTTCTGATGGTATCTGAAGAAAGAAGAAAAGATCAGGAGAGAGTGAGTCATGTGTGGAGGCAGAGAAGGGCAGATTGCAAATACTACCCAGGCTCAAACACTGACCCTTCCCCCAATGGGAGCTTTCTGGTTGTCAGTGCCTGCTTCTTCCCCTGCATCTGCTCCAAACCCTGCACGATGGAGGTGAGGGTTCCCGGAAACAGCAGGGCAAAGCCAGGGCTCCAAGTTTCTCATTGTTGAGTGAGCTTGTCCTATCATTTGGCTGTCTGGCTCGGTTCAGCTTGTTCCCTTATCAAGCCCCACACCAAAAGCCATGAGGGCATGTGGAAGGGCCCCAACGAGGAGGGAAGCAGTAGCCTGGCATCCACAGCCCCACACACCCCCCTTCAGTGGTATCCTGGGAGCGCTGCAGGTTTAGTCCAGGTCATAGTCAGCATGCACAGACCTGCACAGAGAGAGCAAGGTTCAGCGTGGTTGGCGGGCCATGGCTGCAGCGACCCTGGGAATGTGGAGGGCCCCCTGTGGTCTGCAGGGCTAAAATGCTGTGATATGGACCACCACTGTGTTGATTTTCGAAGGGCAACGACCAAGGCTGTCAGTATGGACAGAAAGACAGACAGATGGGACAGAGGCTGGTCCAGGCAGTGGAGCCGTCCCAAGGCAGTGTTGGAAGTGACCCTGACGTGGACTTCCTTCCCTATGGGCAGCCAGGGTGGGGTGCCTGGAGGATCTGTAGTAGCTGACTCTGTTCCTAAAGCATCAGGAGCCACTTTAGGGCCAGTGCCCTGTTCTCCCTCCCCGAGAAGCCTGTGTTTTTGCCATGTGACTAGAGCAATCAAGAACTTAACCAGTGTCCACTGCTCCCAACAGAACTCTGTGAAGCTGGACAACGAGTGGACCGGACGAACTTCCAGAAGTCTGTCCCCATGAGCACGTACCTGGTTTGTTTCGCTGTGCACCAGTTTGTCGCTGTCGAAAGAAGGTCTAAGAGGAACATCCCGGTGAGTTCTTACTGTGTCTCAACCCATCACCTATACAGGACTCCGGAACTTCCTTTCTCAGATGAGGAATAGGGCTTTCATTTGTTGGTTTAGTATTTTATCACATAGCCAACTAGAAAAACCCATTCATCACCAGGGTCTGTGAGCCAGATTACATACCAAGCCATATAGAAAAATGTCAGCTGTTGGGGTGTCCCTTCCGCTGCTGGGAGTGTGCAGGCCCACGGGGTGGGGGAATGTCAGCTGGGGCTACCTGGGGTCGTCCTGGGGCCTCCAGGGATGCACCTGCTGATGCTTGGGATGGTCCAGTGCGGGGCTAGGTGCTAAGCTGGGTCAGCAGGAATCAAGGCATGTACCTTAAGCCCTGTGTATTGTGCCAGCCACAATCTTGAGTTCTCTCATGGGGAAAGTTCACTGTCACAGGTGAGTTCCACATTCATCTGCACAGGTTCACTGAACCCCTCGGGCAGCCCCACCAGAGGCCATGTGTTTGGGCGGAGTCACAGATGAACACGGCGGACCACAGGCAGAAAGAAGTGGGAGATGAATATCTTTTGAATAACTAAGTGCCCAGAAGTCTGTGCCACTGTTCTCAACTTACTTCAAAACAGGGCAACAAGTGTCAAAAGCTCTTTATCAAACTTCTTATAGTTATACATAAGCCAAGTATAACTATAAGTTATTTGGACCAAGGTGGATGATTCAAAACTTTTCTGCAAAAAAAAAAAGCCTTATAGAGATGTTTAGCTTCTTAGGAAGTTTATGGAGATAGCTGTGGGAATCTTGCTATGGCTTGAGGATTTTGTTTCCATTAAATAATCAGTTATTTCTGTGTGTTAAGTGCAGTAAAGGTGCATTAGAGTCTTGGTTTTCACACCATCTCAATCCACCCAAAGACCCCATAACATTTTATTCATTTTTTTAATTGGGGGAAGCAGAGAATAAGATGGGGCTAGTTAATTGCTATATAAAACAGTTTTTTAAATTCATGTTGTGAATTGAAAGACTTTTTGTCTGACATGTGCTAACAGTATCATTTTGTTACATCATCACCTGTTTTTCATAATCAGATTATACTGTCCTGTTCAATGACTCTGAAATGCCCTGATTAGATTGTCTTGTATGTTAATCCTTCAGGAAATATTTCCTTTATTTCATTAAACACAGAATAGAAGCTTCTAATAGTCACTTGGAGAGAACCTAGCAGAGATTAGCAGTTGAACCATTTATTATGTTTAGATGTCCTTGTTGCTCCATAAAAGGAAAAAAAATAATTTGGAGTACCCAATTCTAAAATTTGTTCAGAAGAAAATTAAAGGAACCCAATTCTAAAATTTGTTAAGAAAAAAAATAGGTCGGAATATTTAAAAGACTTGTTTTGTGTATCTCCTTTTTTGACCTTTAGTCACATCCCCTGTTCAGTCCTGCAAGAACTGAAAATAAGACAAAAGATAACTTTTGAAGAGTTACTTAGAATAGTTTAGCAAGAAACAAGAACAGCAATTGATTATTTTTTTTCAATTCTGTTGGCAAAAAAAATCTAATCCTGAGAACTTTTTCAGGTTTATTTTATTGGCAGCACAATCACTGAATTTCATCCTAGAGAAACAAACCTAGAAATCCCCACTCTGGGTTACGGAATGCTCAGGGGACTGCACTGCATACCCAGCCTTCACAAGGCCCCGGGTTTGACCCCTGATCCATCATCTCATGAGCACCTCTGGGCACAGCACTTCTGGGAAGATCCCATTACCTACCCCCAAATCATCTCCCCCCAACCAACTGCAGGACAATCAGGATTTTTTTTTTTTTATTTTTTGGGTCATACCTGCATTCAGGAATTATTCCTGGCTGTGCTCGGGGACCATAAAGGATTCGGGGATCAAACTCTGGCCAGCTGTGTGCAAGGCAGACACCCTCCCTGCTGTACTATCATTCCAGCCCCAAGTCAGGATATTAATGGACTTTCTGTCCTGGGTTCTGACTTTTGAATTATCAAAATGTGATTGTGTTGTTCCCGTAGCAATCGGTCATGACACCTAGATCCTCGATTAGTGCAGAGACTAACGGAGTTCACAACTTGGCGATTGTGGGAACAAGATGGTTTAGGCACCACTGAATCAGTTATCTCTTCTGGGACCACCACTGGTCCCATAGTCACTCAGCTTCATGGAGAATGTCGAGCATTCCCAACAGAAAGGGGAAGGGAATGAAAAAAATAAAGAAAAGGTCTTCAGAGACCCAGGGGAGCACTATGGAAGCTCAGAGCACTGATCCTGGCACAGCTGAGAATCCTATGTACTTGGGCCAAAGAGACAGTGAAGGGCTAAAGTGCTGGCCTTGCATGTGGCTCACCCCGGTTTGATCCCCAGCACCACATTGTCCCCCAAACATTGCCAAGAATGATCCCTGAGCCAGGAGAGAGCCCAAGCACTGTCTTCCCTCCTCCTTTCCAGATGCCAATCTCGTCCCTGGCTCATGCTTGCCCGTTGTGTGCTTGCCTGCCAAGTCCCAGCCCCAGCAGCCTGCAGAGGTGTTCAATCAAGTCCCAATGGCCCATGATCCCTTTGACGGGCCGTGCCTTTGATATCCTATCTAAGAAGTCATCAGAGAGATCATTTAGGCTTATGCCCCTGTTGTAGAACTTCTGCAGTTTCCCATTTTGCGTTTAGGTCTGTGATTAACTTTGTGAGTTGAAGTTCACAGACTAAGTACATTTTGGGGGCACATATACAGTCTGTGTCCAGATTTTTCCCCCAACACTGTTTATTACAATGACTCTCTCTGCTCCATGGTATTTATTTATTATTATTATTATTATTATTATTATTATTATTATTTTGCTTTTTTTTGGGTCACACCCGGTGATGCTCAGGGGTTTCTCCTGGCTCTGCACTCCTGGCGGTGCTCGGGCGACCATATGGGATGCCGAGGATCGAACCCGGGCCGGCATGGGCCAGCTGCCTGCAAGGCAAACGCCCTACCCGCTGGGCTATCTCTCCAGCCCCACCATGGTATTTATTGTCATACCTCCTTTATGAAAGATCAGTCGTCTGTTCTTGGACACTTGGGTCATTTCCATATCTTGCCTATTGTGAATAAGTATTACAGTGAACATAGAACCACAAATATCTTTCCTGAATAGAGTTCTAGGGCTCTTGGGTCAGAAGCCAAGAAGTGGAATTACCAAGAAGCTCAGTTCCTAGATTTTGAAGATGTGTCATATTGTTTTCCAAAAATGGTTGAACCCAGAGACTGGAGAAATCAGGCAGGGTGCTTGCCTTGCTCATGATGTCTGACACAGATTCAATCCCTGGCACCCTATATGGTCCTCTGAGCTCGCCAGGAGTGATCCCTGGACACAGAGTGAACGAGAACTACTGGGTGTGATCCATAGTGAAAAAAATTAATTGATTCAGTCAGTACTCCCACCAGCATGCTCCTGCCAGAGAACACTTCTGGAGAACATGTCTCAAAAAGCCTACAGGCCCAAGCCCACCATTGTTCCTCACACTGATTGAGTCCCCCAGCTCTGTCTGTGAGCCTCGGCCTGTGCATCCTTGACATGCACCTCAGAGGCGCGAGCTCACCTGTCCTGAGCACGCATGCTGGCACTCAGATGAGACTGGCCTGGCTCCTCCTCGCGTGGACGGTGGGTTGTGTCTCACTGGAGGGAGACTAATCGTGGTTTTTCTGCCCGCAGCTTACTGTGTATGTCCAGGAGCAGCAGCGGCACACGGCCGAATATGCCGCTAATGTCACCAAAATCGTCTTTGATTTCTTTGAAGAGTACTTTGGCATGGAATACAGCCTTCCTAAATTAGGTGAGGAGAGAGAGAGAGAGAGAGAGAGAGAGAGAGAGAGAGAGACTTTAGTCAGCCTGTTTCTGACGATGTCTTCGTGTCCACGCCAGTCACCTCACTCCCTGTTAACTCGCTCCTTAAGTTTCCCCCTCAGGTAACTTTGCCCTCCTGAGCTTCTTTGACACTAGGTGACAGTGTGCCCACTTCTTACTACACAGCAGGAGCACTGTCTGGGTCTGTCCAAGAACAATGTCTCTATTTTCTTTTCACCTGATAATAAATACAGAGCCTCAGTTCCAGGTACAGACCAAAGTGCGTACACAAGCCTGTATGTGCTGTCAGCTGCAGCAGCAGCAGTCCCAGTCACTTACCTCCAAACCAGTCACTTATCTTTGATGGAGGAGTGGGAGGTAAAAGGTGTAGCTGTCCCGAGCACACCCCCTCCTCACCCGCCCCAGGTATGGTATGAGACTAATTCAGGATTATCCAGGCGTTCAGGTGAAGCATGGGGGTGAGGGGTATGACTCCTTCCAGAAGCATTTTCCTCTGGCACAGGGGAGCCTATTTTCTTTACAAATAATGACAACAACAACAACAATAATAATAATAAACCCAGAAGGGCAGAATCGTATGAGATGGCCCCTCTATCCACCACAGCTGCTGTTTATTAGCAAGCTGGAGTGGTCATCGCAAGAGCTTCATTTTCTTTTTTTTTTTTTAATTTTATTTATTTATTTAATTTTTTTTAACATTTTATTATACCACCGTGAGCTACACAATTACAACGTTGTTCACGCTTGGGGGTTTCGGTCACACAGTGTTCCAGCACCCCGCCCTCCACCAGTGCCCCTCAGCCACCACCCATGTCCCTAGTTCCCTCCCCCTCCCACGTCCTGCCTAAATGGCAGGTTCTTTATCTCCTCTCCTCTCTCCTCTCTCTCTCCTCCTTCTCCCACACATTGTGGGTTGCACTACGTACACTTAGAGAGCTTCATTTTCTTATCATTTCTCCCTTCCCACCTTGCTTTGTAGTTGTTGCAGCTACCGGGGCCTCACACACTTGGTTGTGTGTAGCACTGGCACATTTCTGGCCAGGGTGTGTGTCAGAGCGCTGTATCAGGTTGCGGGGCTCACTAAGTTTGCTCTCCTATTCTGAGCAAAGGCTTTCTTTGGACACCCACATAGACGTCTATGGGGAGGAGACAGTGGCAGCCAGAAAAGCTGTCATGGAGAAAGTGGTGACTCTATTTCTGCTGCTTTAATAAAGCGCCCGGCACAGCCTCTGGGTAGCAGGTTCTCTTGATGGGAATTGTGGTAGCCTCAGGCAGGCTGGTGGCCGCTTCCTTCTACCATCAATGGTGGCAGCTCATTGATGAGAAAGATGCAGTAAAAATTGGTATATCTAGGGCTGGAGTGATAGCCCAGCGGGTAGGGCGTTTGCCTTGCGCGCCGGCCCATGCCGGCCAGGGTTTGATTCCCAGCACCCCATATGGTCCCCCGAGCACCGCCAGGAGTGATTCCTGAGTGCAGAGCCAGGAGTAACCCCTGAGCATCGTCGGGTGTGACCCAAAAAAGCAAAAAAAAAAAATTGGTATATCTAATAGGACCTTAGATGCCTTGGATTTGAAGTTTTTATTCTCATTATCGGTTGTACTGTCCAGGATAGTCTGAGAAGTAGGACTCTCACAAATTTATTTCTTTAAAAAATTTAAAATTTTCATATTTTAGGCCCCAACATAACCTACATAATTAATGTAGGGTTTCATGCTAGCACATGGCAGCGCCTTTCTTCCACCGTTGTCCCAGTGTCCCCGTGAGCCCCCTGTAGCAACTCAGCTTCTGTTGTTTCGGGCACTTGTTATTCCCCTGCTGTGTTTCTTTGTGTCTCACATATGAGAAAGATGGTTGTGAGTCTGATACATTCATGTCTTGCTACTCCCCCTCATTCTTCCTCTCTCTCCACTCCTCTCTCTTAGTCTTCATATTTTTGTATGGATTTTCAACCTTTTCTAAATTGATTCTATCTTAGACTTTCCTTAGAAATAACTACATTCTTTATGCCTCATTCCCCACACTAAATGCTCTGAAGTTAATAAATTCTCATCTCAGTGCCTACCATAGAAAGATGGTTACAGAAAATTCATTTCGTTCACAGGTTAAGTACAGATCACACTCCATAATATCGTGGGCTCCATTGGCCCTGTTGGGGAATAATTCTCTGTTGTAAGTGGCATTCTGTCAAAATAGCCACTCCTAAAAATGCAGATAGTACACAATGAAACCCACTGGTGTTATCAAGTCTTTATTTTAACCAGAAATAATGGTGTGTTCTTGGATGTCAGTCAGAAATGTAACTTATTTTCATTTATGTGCTTCATTTCCAAGATATACAATAAAGAAATTACACCTTTAGCCCATTAACGGGAAGCTCTGGTCTTCCTACTGATCAAGCTAATATCATCAGTCTTGGCATTTAACACACACTGACCAACACTGCTTCTTTCGGTCAGGTGGGATGTGTAAGATCAGAGCTCCAGCAAAGACATTCAATAGGAAATCCTGATAGAACCCAACGTTATAGGGACCAAGGCAATAGGACAACAGGGAGGGCCTTTGCCTTCTATGAAGCTGGCCCAGATTCAGTCCCCAGGATCCCATAAGGTCCTCTGAACCCCTTCAGGATTAATCCCTGAGTACAGCCAGGTGTGGCCCCCAAATGGAAAAAAAGCAAAAGGAATCCAACATTACAGATCTGGAAGGGAATAAAGAATACAGTCACTTCCAGGCTTATCCAACTTCTGTAGCATAAACAAGTGGATGACTAGCAACTCAATTAGTGGACTCTAAGTAATATGCAGAGTTAGAGGGAAAGTAGAATTTTATGCCCACAAATATTCTGTCCTCAAACAAATTAATAAAGACATTTTTAAATTATAAAAAAATTCTGTCCTCATATGGAAATAGATTTATGTGTATCTGGAGTTTCAGTTCCTTCCACATCCTCATTAAAAACCCCACAACAGAAGTTCTGTGTTACCTAGGTTACAATCCCAGAGGGAGAAAAGCTAACGGAAATGAAGCTCAGGAAGAAGCTAAAGGTGCACACTAATCGAGGCCCACCCAAGGAGGACATGCTGTGGGGACTGGGGAGAGGCTATGCTTTCTGGAGCCAACAGGAAAACTTTCAAGGAAATGTTAAGATCATTAAGTTTACACAATAGATGTCTGTTTTGCACTCTAAGAAATTATTCTTACCTCCTTATATCTTTTAAATAAACATTCATTCAAAGAACTTGATCTGGTGAGAGATGTTACCGACGAATGGAAGGACTGCAGCTTTCACTGGTGTCTCCCCTTTCTCCATAGATAAAATCGCTATTCCAGATTTTGGTACTGGGGCTATGGAGAACTGGGGGCTGGTCACGTACCGGGAGACCAGCCTGCTCTACGACCCCAACGAGTCCGCCTCATCTAACAAGCAGCGGGTGGCCAGCGTGGTGGCCCACGAGCTTGTGCACCAGGTATGGGGTCTTTGCACCACATCAGCGAGTGGCTTTTAGGCTTGAGTTGGTTGGTTGGTTGGTTGGTTGGTTGGTTGGGTGGGTGGGTGGTTGGTTGGTTTGAAGGCTACATCTGTCAGCTACACCCAGGATTCAGGGCTCTGGAGTAGCTGGGGACTGGTCTTGGGGGTCCAAGTAAAAGCAATTGCTCCATCCCTTGGGGCTATCTCTCCCACCCATTGTTTATTATTTATTCAGCATAAACGTATTTTGTCCTTTTGGGGGTCACACCTGATAATGCTCAGAGGGGTCACTCCTGGATCTGCTCTCAGCAATTACTCCTGGTGGTGCCCGGGGACCATATGGGATGCCAGGGATTGAACTCAGATTGGTAGTGGATAAGACAAACACCCTCCCACTGTGCTATCGCTCTGCCCCACCTGTTTTATAGCTCATATTTCCTTTTATTTCACTGAATACACTATTTCATGCACACAGCTTGCTCATTGTCTTTTTGTTCATTTGTTTGTTTTGGGGTCACACCCAGCAATACACAGGGATTACTCCTGACTCTGCATTCAGGAATCACTTCTGTCAGATGGGGTGCCAGGAGGCGAACTCAGGTTTGCCTTGTGCAAGGCAAGCATCCTGCCTGCTGTCCTGTTGCTCTGGCCCACCTGTTGTCCTTTTATTTATTTTTTTTAAATATTTTATTACACGCCAGTGACATTGTACACAATTACAAAGATGTTCATGCTTGGGCTTCTGTCACACAGTGTTCCAGCACCCATCCCTCCACCAGTGCCCATCTCCCACCACCAATGTCCCCACTTCCCTCCCCTCCCCCAGCCTGCCTCCATGGCAAGTTCTTTATCTCTTCTCTCTCTCTCTTTCTCTCTTCTCTTACACATTGTGGATTGCAATACACACACCTAGAGATCATCATGTATATCCTTTTTCCTATATTCAATGCTCAGTTCTAGGCTGGTATTATCACTTTTGACAAATATTAGCAC